>BMAV01027661.1:0-95000 GCA_019973955.1 Trichonephila inaurata madagascariensis
GGGAGAAAAAAATAATTTGTTATGTTACAATTTTGTATGTTATAAAGTGTCATAATATATGGTAATGCTTGAAATATTAAACATTTTAAAAACTAAACCCTACTGAACATTAGTAAAGCAATTATTTAGTTATTACAATTATTTTATATATTTTATATCACGGTGTCGAAAAGACACCGGCGGACATTTAAGAGTAATTGAAATCCCGGATGTTCTAGTGTTAAGTGAGATTAATTAAAAATCAGATGTATAATGTTGAAAGTATATATGCATTAGTTAAGAACTGTTTCTTTATTTACTGTAAAATACGGCATATAACGCACACCTATATTTCAAGCTGCACTTTTTTAATTTCTCGGTATATTCTCCAATAACCCCAAACCTTTTTTTAAATGGAAACCAAAAATCCCTATAAAATGTTTTTGTTTTAAGACATTTATTCGTGAAAATATACCAGGATTTTGGAAAAATAGACTTTAAAAAAAAACTTTTAGAACTACAACTTCTTAAGTTCATAAGGTTTGTAACTTCTTTAAATAAAAATATTTCAATATACTTGTTGTATGTCTATTTTATTTATGTTCATCTATTTTGTTTATTTTTTGAAGCTACCGTTTTTATATTTGGAATAACTGCTTTCAGAAATATGGTCCGATGAATTTAGAAATTTAAAAAAATTAATCGATACTTAAAAAATGGCTTTTTAAGAAAAAAAAATTGCTCATTTATTTTTACTATTACACTTAACAATTGTGTTTATATTTTAATTCACAGCTAAAAATTAAAACGCACAATTAAAAAGAAATATTAATTTATAATAAAAGTAACAAAAACTGAAAGTTTTTCTAATGTAGTGTTATTTTCGCATAGCAAGCATCTATAAAGCAATGAGATCCAAGGACTTATTTTCATTTCATAAGATCAAATTAAAATTACCCCACAAACATATTAATCACTATTGTTTAAAATATATATATTCATCCCTATAATACAGCAAGTTTTCCTTAAACCCTCATTCCCCGGGGAGGGACTATAACGCATGAAGTATGGGAATTAAACTTGTCAAAAGGCAATTCTCTCCAGAGAATTTGGGAAGTTCCAACAAATCGTTAAAATTCCATTCAAAACTCTAAATGGATGTTGATGTCAACTTCTAGCACATTTGATTTCGTCAATATTTAATACGTCGGAGATATTCTATTGCAGTAATATTTTATTCTGAAAAAGATTGGATAATATATTTAAGTAAAGTTCATCCACGTAATAAGATTTTGAACTTGAAACCTTTCGACCTTGCCAAATTTTTGGCCCCCTTTTTTCCAATTTTTTTTTTTCCCCCCAAAAGTTAAAAACAGTTTTTGGGTTTGATTTTTTCAAACTTTTAAGGAGGGCTGTAATAACCCCCATTAATCAAACCCGGCCAAAGGGCCCAAAAGAAAATTGGGGATTATTGCATTTCCTTTTTAAACCCCATTTTTAAACGGTTACGCAAATTTTACAACCTTTAAATAAAAAAGTGCAACAGTAAGAATTTTAAAAAAGTATTACATTCCAGTTAAATTTTTTGTTATTTTAAATATTACAAATTTTTTACAAAATAATTTGCAACAGAAATTTTAAAGGGTTTTTAAAAAATCGGTAAAAAAAATTAAGGGACTTATAAATAAAACAAAATCTCCCTTTTAAGTTATTTATTTTACAGATTAAAATTTAAAAAAATTTTTTTATCAGCTGAGATATGAAAAGGGGTTTTTTGTTTAATTTGAAATCATGAAAAATTCCTTTAAAAAAACTTTTTACCCTTTTTTAATTGTATTTTTTAATTTTTTTTTTAATTTAAACCCCTCCAAAAAATGGGTAAAGTAGCTAGTATAAAATAAAGTCCTCCTTTACATTCTATGAAAAGTGTTACAGTTAAATTACACTTTTTTTAATTCCATTGTCATTTCATTAATGTACATCATCATAATTATTATTTGCAGATTATTTTTAAATAATATAACATACCCCTTTATTATAAAATTGTATTCAAAAAGAATATTGCAACTAAGACCTTTTTAAGACATCCCGAAGAATAATTTATATCAGTAAATTATTCCATATTAATTTCTTTTTGTATATTTACATTTTATGCGAAGATATAGATTTTGTTGCCTAAAATTATATAGATTAAATTAAATAAGTTCGAGAAATCATTCATTTAATAACTACTATTTATCGCTCTACATTTAAAATGAGAATATTTTCTTGTTTCTTTTAAATATTCCTATTATAAGACCATATTACCATTGAAACAGTGCTCGATAAGCTGACAATTTCAATTTTCAGCGCAAATACAGGAATAAACACCCGGATCTCGAAATTCCAATGTTTCTCAATATATTCGTATTATCTGAGCCAAATGTACCCAAACAGAAATGGGAATAAAAGAGCAATATTAAAGAGTCCTCGAAGCAAGCTTACGTTGAAAACAATATCAATTACACGGTACATAGATTAGAAACATACCGAAGAAGCCATTTTATAAAGGAATGTATTTAATTTCAACAATGGCAGGATTAGTGATTTGGAAACGTTTCATCTAACAATAAAACATTTAAAATGATCGCTTAGAACCGTAAAACAGGAGAGAATACATCTTGTGGTGGCTTCTAAATAATATTCGATTACGAAATGGTGCATTAGTTCTGAAAATATTTAAACTGCAAACTTGCTGTAATTAAGTACGTTAGAACATGACTTGTTAGATACGCTGGCATAGAATTTGGGTTCAGAATAAAGCATTAATTTAGTGTAGTTTCAGGGTAATGAGGAAAGCCTTGACCCGTGAATTCCTCATCGTTGTTCTATAACTGAAGTATATTGCTCATTATTCGCTGCCACTTTGAGTTAAACATTTTCCTGAAAATGATTTAATTTCCTACGATTTCAATGTATGGCAGGTTTATTTAATGTATATATTTGGATATTAAGGAAAATTTAAGAGAGCCGTTAAATGGTTAGTAATAAGCAATATTACTAACTAATTAATTAATTAATGTGACATCAACATTAAACCCTCAACTGGTTTGCCCATACTTCAAACGCACTCGCAAAAGCGTTGGCCACTAGCGGTTTGTACGGGTACTGATATTTTCTTCTTTCTATCTTATAATTGTGCATATTTTTAATTATTAGTGTTATAATTAATGTTAATGTTTTAAAAGATGCAGTTTGTCCATAGTTTTGAAATACTTCTTATTGAGATTTTCTTTGTTGTTAAGAGGGAATTTATCATTGAAGGCATAAAATTAGTTCTTGAAAATATTCAATGAACAATAAGAATTGGCAAGGGAATATGTGCTATTTGTTGCTTGAGAAGAAAAGGAAAATGAAAAAGAATCTAAAAAAGCCAATATTATCTCTGTTTCCTTTGCAATGTAAGAATTAGAATTACACAATGCTTCAAATTGTGTTTATATATATATATATATATATATATATATACACAAAATCTTCAAGCGCTCGAAAAAGAGGTGAACATGAAACATGAAATTTTTCTGTAAGTATGAGATAAATTTTTTGAAGATGTGTGCAATATTTTTCATAATATGCTCAGTGAAGCAAAGAAGGTGAGCAGAAGAAGAAAGAAGTAAAGCAAAGTATAAGAAACAAACAGTTAGGGGTTTTTGTGCTCCTCAATTATAAAATCAAAAATAGTGGGAAAACTAAAATTGAGAATTAAATAATTTTTTTTTTTCATTTTCGTATTTTGTTAAGTATTATGCTTATCTATATGCAATAAAAAAATGTGCCTTTTTTGTGGAAAATTTTAGGCAAAAAAATTGACCGTCTAAGCGTTTAATAGGAATGTATATCAACAAAACATAAAAAATTATTATTTTTGAAAGCATATCGCGTTATAGTAAATCAATAAGTCGCATTAAGCATAATTAGATGAGCGAAATAGTATTATTTACTCGGTTAAAAAAGGCTAATTAGTCTGTCGAAGTGGTTTCTTGGAAGCCTCAATTTGAGTAATGTATAAGTGATAATTTAAACTGTAATTCAGAATGCACGAAACTATGTGGTAATTTCTATGATATTTGTATAAATTGTATTTAAAGGACAGAAATCTTTTTTTTTTTTTTTTAGAATAAGATCAAATTTTTAAATCATAAATTCTGCAATAGGAGTTATTAATTGTTTACATAAAAAATAATGAGTATATTTCTTATAAAATACATTTTCCTTTGATTTCCGACATTAACCCCCTCCTTCTTTTTTTCTTACAGGTGCCCTAAGAATATGTATTTTATGCCATTGCTCCATTCAACATAGTTCAATGGGTATTTGTTATGCTTTGTTTTTCCGATGATGCTAAGTCACACAGACTTAAGAGAACATGGTACAATGTATACAAAAAAACTTTGATTTAATGATATGTAAATTTTTTTGCTCATAATCGATGTATATGGATTAAGAAAAACAGTTTTTGCGGTCAAAATAATGCAAAAGAATAACTCAATTTTTTTGGTTTTAAAATTTATAAAGGGATTTTAAAATGCTATTCTTCCTGCAATAATTGACATACACATGAAATTTGATTTACACATTTGTCAAGCTATTTATATCATAAGTTGGTTTAGGCTTTCGGTTAGCATGATTTTTATTCATAAAACACTGTTCCCGAATATTTAATAAAAATTCCTTAAAAAATGTGTAAATTCTAAATTCAAGTATTTTTTTTAAATGTATTGATTTAATTCATAAAATCATACCAACTTTTGTTATATGTACAAATAGCAATAGGTAAAAAAAATCAAAGCATTTAGCACAAAAAAAAATAGCCCTAGAATTTTAAATGGAGAGAAATTAACTATTTTTCTTTCTGAGATAAATCCGCTTGCAATTTTTATTTCCCATTGGTATGTGAATATAAACGAACGTAAAAATTATCATAACTCTGATTTTTTTTTTTAAATTGCAGCCTTCAAATTTTGTAAGAATACAGAAAATTATCTGAATAATAATTTAGTCTTAAAACATGCTTTTTGAATTTTTGACTGATTTTTACCAATAATCGTATTTTGCCCTCTTAATTTGCATCCATTATGTTGAAAACAAAATATTTCGAATGTTAACTAAATATTAAAATTATAAAAAATGTACAGAATTTTCGAATTGAATTTTAGAAAATTCACCAAGCGAATTTTCTACAAAAAATTACTAGTTGTTTTTATGAAACAGAGAGGTAATGTTGAACATCGTGATATTTTTTTTAACAATTGACGAATACTTTTATTTTAATTATACACAAACAATGTTTTAGAAAAGTGATAAAGTGATAACAGTTGTGTAATAAAACTCATTCCAAACAGTCAAAGCCCAAGCAGGGTTCAAGTAAAAAAAAAAAGAGTTTAACAATTTCTTAAACTGTATTATTCATTTATTATGTAATACTCTTTAAAAACATCTTTTTCCACAAATAAATGTTAGAGTAGTTTTACATTTCCTTAATTTTATCAAAGAAATTATGGAAATTATTATTTGTCTAAAATGTAGTATCATTTTTAGAATATTTATGATTTTTTTTTATTTCCAATTGGATAACTGATTGGTATTTACCCTTGCAGATCTAACACATTCCTCTGGAGCTGGTATCACGTTTTAGTGCGGCACCAAATAGATGGAATTCCTATTACCGCAATGTAATTGCGAAGCCCAATCTCCTCCCCAGAGGGAGAAACCTGAGCTCTGACGATGAAAAACGGTACTAGGAATTTAATTTTTCTGAGAGCACCGAAACCACTAACAGGCAATCTATTGATCTTTAACATGCCGCATAATCACACAACATAGACGCTGTCGATTTTTGGCATCATGAAAACCTCCTGACTTGGGCCGGGGACGAACACGCAACATTGAACGTAAAAGGCCAACGACGAATCGGATACGCCTCCCAGCCAGCTAGTATTAATGTTACCAGACTTTTAAAAGAATGAGGAAATGGGGTGCTACCACAAATGCTAATCAAATGCCTTATTTTTTAATTGTATCCCATTAGATAATGAAATGATACTCTGATAACATTATCGAGTTCCATAGAAAAATGCATAAAAATTGAAATTAAATTGTAGAAAATGAGAATTTTGAAATCTGTGTGAAGGAGGAAATGTTTTAAAACTTAGCATAACACTTGGTTAAAAATTAAACACCTTATTTCAAAACCGACTAACAATGTATTTTCTTATACAACTTACACTTTTTTATTAAATTTATACTTTTTGAAATTCTCTGAGATTTTTATTAGATTATTTTACTATTTTATTCGTTTATAACCCATTCTATTTATTTCAGTGAGTCAACGTTTCATATACTGATGTTTATGCAAATACATTGAAACTCAAGGGGAATATGTGTTCTAGTTACCTTTATAAACTGTTTCGCAATAAAGTCGAGAGGAAAGATGACGGCTTAGACTAAAGGAGCTACTATTTGAGTTGAGTACGCTTATTTGTGAAGCATTACTTCGCTAATAAATAGTTACTGATGTTGAAAGTTATATAAAAAGAGAATCTCAAGGGTTTTGGATAAGATTTAACATGAGTTAGGACATTTATTCTTATATGCTTTATTTATTAACAGTATACTTAACTCTAAAAGAGATATATTTTTGAGTTAAATATATTTCTATTATTTCTTTCAATTTAAGTGCTTTAAATATTTTGTTGCATAAAAGAACGATGGAATATTTTATCTGACTTATTGGTATCACATTTGCAAGAACTCTAGAAATACTTAAGAAAGAAAAAATGTATTGGATATAGTCCACTGGAATTTGTATAGCTTTTCTACAATTTGCTTGGTTTTAGTGTTACATAAATAGTATTCATACGAAAATAACAATTCATAATTTAAATTTAAAGCTCTTCAGATATGCGTGTAAAAACTTTCTATAATATACCTTCAATAACATTTCCTACATTCTTCTTCAAATGGGTAGATGATCTAAAATTTAGAATACATAACAAGCCATATCTAAATTCGTAATGGATAAACTAATGGTAAAAAGCATAAGGCTCACACCCAGTAAGATTAATCTTAACTTTGAATATGAATATTTTTTAATTAAATAATGACTAGTCTATTGGTATACTATGTTTATTAGTATGGATTTACATATGTTTATATATATATATTTAAATGCGATTTCATAGTAATAATATTACATACATTAAAAAATACGAACAGTAATAAACTAAACCTATATCATTACATTTTTTTCGCTTAACCGTAACTGTATTATGTTTTTCAAGATTTTTTTATAATTATATAATTTTTTAAAACCATGTAATTTTTTCTATATATTCGTATTTCATGAACAATAAATAACTATATATCAGTAAATTATCAAATAATTATGGTTATTTTTTTGGAAAGTGTAGATTTAATTTATATTTTACTTCACATTTCTGTGTTCGCTTAACTCAAATTTTAATTCTGAAGAAATAAAAAAGAAAAGAAAATATCAAACATAAGACTTTCAATTAGCATTCAAACAATTTGATTAATACAAAAGCAATTCTTAACGACTTTGTACGGTGTAAAATATTTATTTACGTTCCAAGAACGGTAACATTGAATAAATTAAGTATTCAACAAGGGGCTCTGTAAATAATTTACCGATATTTCAAATTTTAATAATAGTTAAAATATTAGTGCCCACATTCTGGTGTGTAATATTATGCAAAAATAAATATTGAATTAATAATGCGAGTGAAATTTAAATTTCCAAATAAGCATTAAATAAACATTTTCCTATGTCTGAATGAGACAGAGTTAATTACAATTCTGATCCATTCCAAATTTGTAAAGAAGTATTAAAAATGAATCTTTATTCTCAAAGTCATAGAAAGTTAAAACTTCACTTTAAACAAACTTACGGTTTTCATTATTATAAATAAGTTATTCATTCTAGCAACCTTAAAATATTTATCATTTATTTTCTCTAACACTATCTTCATTAACTTAACTATTTATTCTAAGAGAACGTTAAATAAAGTGATGAAAATTCCATATGCATATGGGAATTGATCAAGATAATGAAACATATACTTAATACCACTAGTGTTCATTAAAGCAGATATCTTACAGAGAAATGCATTTAAAATTTCTTTCACTCTCAAAAACAATATTTGGTGGAAAAAGTCATACGTAATTAGTCAAAAGTTTATCGTTCCAATATGGTAATATTTTTATTTATGTAAAATAATATATTATCTGTACCAATTCTACTTTTTACTTATTAATTTGGTTTCAAAGGAATGGATGGAAAATACATACAAAGTACTTATTTATATAACGATAGAAGATAAATCCCAACAGGCAATTAATTGAAAATCCTTCCATAAATGTACATAAAGCTTACTGAAAATTATATATTCATGTTAATATTTTTTCTGAAATGCATCATTACTATTAAAAGAAGTGTGGTTAGTGAAATTCCTTTTTAATGTTCAAAAATAAATTAAAAAGAATATTTTGTGTAATTATGCATAACCATCATTAATATAAAACATAAATTTAAAAAATCATCGTTTTGTTTGAAATAGTATATTAGTGCAGTTTTATGTTAGATGTGTTTAATTTTTCATCGTACATTACATTTTGCATTTCAATTATACAAACTACATAATATTAAAAATAAGAACGATTGACCAGAAAATCACGCAAATTTTAAGTTAAGCACAGCTCCTCGAGTAATGCAAATGACGTGAAAGGAGTTGCTGTCAGGTACATGTCGTGAAGAATATAAGAGAAAAAAAATGTGCTGAAACCAAAAATTGCTTATTTTATTTTCCGACAAATATAACGTTTTCAAATAAGCACTTTTTTGAACTAAACAACTTAACATATCCACTGCATACTATGTAAAAAACTCCATATCTCCAAAATCTTAAGGATTTTTGAAAACAATATATTTACCTATATAATAAATAAAGGTCACTGAATGTTTTATACGAGAGTTTTTTGGAAAGTAAGGAACGGTATATACGGGAATTTCTACACCCACCTAATAACATGATTCTGTCTGTACAATATTGTATTTTCAGTAAATAACGAATGAGTAATAATAAAACGTTTGTGAGGAAAAGCTTATATTTGTAAAATTATAAAGCTAAAATATTTAAGGTTATGTTAGAAAAGGTCGATTGAGACTGAAAAGGTGTCATATTAGTCATTTTGGCAAATGTTACACTTAGAGACTATTTGTCCATGCCACTGCTAATGGTACCACACTGAAACAGCTACAAAGAGGCGTTCAACGCAAAAGGCACAAGTTGCTTAGTAATCACTTTTGGCAAAAGATAGTCATTCGAATGTAATCAAAATTAATCATCCGGCTTTCAGCCCTGATCTGGTTGCAAATAATTTTCACCTATGCTTATATTTCAGTGGCCAACGTTTTAATGACAATTAGCATGTGGAAATGTTTTAAGATCTTGATCAAACTTTCAGATATCCACCTTTCATGGTGCTGGCAAACAAAACAAAGCTTCCATGAGCTTTATGAAAGGATATGTAATATTTGTAAATCGTTATTAAACACATATTTTAATCCACATGCGTCTATTTTTTCTGCATAGAAAACGGAACGTACTTTTTCTAATAAACCTCGCATTTTGAAGATCCCTTAGATATAAGAAATATAACAGATAAAAGGAGCGTTCCTTCCCTAAGAGCAATTACAATTCCCTCTTAATTGACATTTAGATTAACGAAGAAGGAATTCCATTAAGAAAAAGATATTCTATGAGAATAAATTGCCATCTTACTAATTGAAATCATTTCTCATTCGGAAGAGATTTATTCAGCGATTTTCGAAATCCTTCTGCAATGGAAAAATTCCACTGAATTGTTATCAGTCGAAACGTAGATACAAATTGATTTCTAATTCGACATTATTGTGTTGTTTCTTAATTAAGTAACGATCAAAGAAGAAACAATTTCTTGTAATGCATTTAATAGATTTGCATAATCTATTAGGAGTCTCTCCCATACGAAAACGTTATTTTATAATATAAGATTCTATTTTCCATGAGTCAGAATGATACATATACATATTTATGTGTGTGTGCATGTGTTGGATAGGATGAAACGATTAATTTGAATGGTTTTATTAAATTTATTTTCTTCACGGTACATATAATCGATTATTTGAAAGCTAAATATGTCTACTCTAATGAATTAGATAAAAATTTATTAATACTTTGTTGTGGTTTTGAAGCGTACGAAGAAAGAAAAAGATTTTAATAATGATTAAAAGAAATTCATCTGTTACAAGGCCTTGGAATTCTCAATTGAAGTTTTTAATGTTACTTGCAAAGTTTTGTACTTATGTATTCCACAAGAAAAAAAAAAGGTTGTGTAAGTTAAATTTCATATTTTTAAAAATGTATCTTTTATGCTAAGTAATGCTTGAAATCTATATTTAAAAATTACAAAATTGGGACAAATATGTGGATACAAAAATATATTCCTTAGCATCAGAACGATCATAAAACTTACAATAGAAATTAAATAATTAAAATAAGCTATGAAAAATAAGATACGTTATTCATTTGCGAATGTAGAAAAATTAATTCTTTATACATACAATACAAAACTTAATTTTCAACGTTAAAAGTAATTTTAGAAAGGAAACACAATTTTTTTAGCTTAATGTGATAGTATAAAATACTATTCAATATTGCATTTATAAAAAAAAGTTGGAAAAAGGTACTTCCTTAAAAATATTGTTACCTAAAATTCATTTTCCAAAAATTTAATAAGATACTTCATGAAAAATCACAGTGTAATTAGTCCTTATTCCTTTTTCCAGATTGAGATTTTAAAACGAAGTCGAAATAATACGAATTTTTCCTAGTTTTTAATTCAAAAGCAAATTTGAAATTATTAATAACTATGAATTTCAGGAAAATAGATCTTTTTGGAAGGTGGAGAGCTGATTTATATCATTCTTAGATAGATTTTCTTAGTTATGAAATTAATAGAGCTGGTTTTATATAATTGCATTATAATTGTTAAACATACACAAGTTATTTTAATTTATTCATCAGTTCCATTACAAATGTTACGGACATTGCACCTATTATATTGCAATGGTTTTATTAAAAGCAAGACTTGGCTAATATAATATATAACTGTTAAATTATTTAGATTTTAGTTGTTTTGAAGTATGTTTTTAAGTTGTGTGAATTTAATTGAACATATTTTGCGTGTGATAATAGCATGGATCTTACTTAAACATCACCAGGTTATAACTTATAGCCGGTATTTAAATTAAATGCAAAACAAACAAGTAATATAAAAAAATAGTTTTTAAGTCAATTTCTACTTAGATCAACAACGAAAAATTTTATTTTAGATACTTTTTATTAAATAGTTACAATTAATATAAATATGTATATACATAGGACAGAATTAACAACATTAAGTGGTAATTAGTTTTTTTTTAAATTATCATTAAAGGATCGTATTGTCCTTTTAATTTCAATCCAACTGAATGCTTTAACACTGAAAAAAACCTTTTCAAGTTTTGACAGGAATCGCCAAAATGGTCGCTAAGTCGCCAACGTGGCTGTATTTGTAATTCTTTAAATAATTAGTTTTAATCAATTAATTTTATTAATTATAATTAAAATACTGTATTGTCATCCAAAATGATCCTGTATATAAAATTTCAGTAATTCAGCGTTTTAAAAAATGTATTTTATTAACGATTAAAAAATTCCACCAAGATAAATAAATAAATATACAAATATATAAAAAATAAATATATAGACAGGGGAGCTAATAGTAGAAAAAAAGTTTAGTTTGATTTTATTTTTAGATTCATTCAGTTAAATTACAGAACTTTTAAAATGGAAGTTCAAATTTACAATGAAACAAGTATGTAAAAAAAATAAATAAAGTCAATTCCTTCTTAGGTGAACAAAGAAAGAAATTATCTTCGTTAATTTTTATTAAATAACTACAATTAATAAAAATATGTATATACACATGGCAGAATCGCAATATTGTGGCAAATTAGAAAGTGATTTTTCTTGCAATTTTCCATTTTATGTATGAAGTTCGACAATTATTTTTGTTTATTATTAATTATTCAGTAATTAAATTTAATTATTCCCATAAAATAGCATAGCAAAATGAAATCACATTTTCAGAAATTAGGCCATCCCGATTGGGATTAGAAACCATGACCTTTGGAATAGTAGCCGAACCATATCCATTGCTCTACAGAGACACAACGAACGATTTTCTTTTTTATACATGGTGTTGTACTATTATTTTTGTTGCAATTTATTCATAAAATAAATTTAAGTAATCAATTATTATTTGAAATAACTGTATTGACATCAAGTGTCATCCACTACCCAAGTTAAGTAAAACGTAGTTGATCTTAAGTGGATGAAGAAATAATATTTATTTAAGAATAAAAGTTTGAACTTTGTATATAGAGAGATAACGCGAGATAGAGAAAAAGGGTATAGAAAATAGGGGCCGTGAACTACACTGGTGGGGAAAAAACTTAAGAAAAGGTGGGTTTATCGCCATAACTTCACGAAAAATCATCTGAGAGACATGAAATTCTAAAAATGGGGGAGTTTTAATATACAAAGGATGAGAAAGATCGGCGCTAAAAAAGGGAATACAACGCATCAGTATGGAATCAAAAAAAAACAAGTTTTTTATTGAACGATTAGTTCGGACCATGATTTTTCATCCAACAGGAAGAACAATAATGATGATTTTCCCCTTAAATATGGTATATCCCCCCCCCTTCCCAACAAGGGTTTTGCTTCCCCTTTTCCTCCGCATACTCAGAACCAGCTTTTCAACATTTTTTGAGGTAGGAGCGGCCTTTCCCCTCAATCAACTTTCTTTTTGGGGGTTGGGTTGAAATTCAAAAAAATGAAAAGCGTGTGGAATAGCCCCCCAAAAAGCACCCCACACATGTTTGAGGGGGTTTAAACCCTGGGGAGCATGTTGGGTTAAATCCATTCGGATATCTTCATTTTTCCAGCGCTCCCAGAAAGAAGTCGATGGGGCCCGTGCATTATCACCCATATAAAATGGGTTTTGGGCCCAAATGGCACCTCGGAAAAACGCACATGGGGAAAAGTGCCTCCCTCACAAAAACCCTTTTCCCCGGTTTAAGCCCCCGGAAAATGTAAACTCAGTTCCCCCGTTCAGCAAAAGGCCTCCCCGGACAAGAACTCCAGGACCACCGTAACGGTGTCTTTTCTTGATGTTACTGGGAAAAAAAACCCGGGGTCCCGATCTCCCCCAAATCAAAAAAGCGTTGAGAATCGCTTCTGGTACTGAACCGACTCTCATCCGTAAAGAACACGACTTCCCTTGATCAGGGTTTTCCAGTTTTTTTCCCCCTGGCCCACTGTAAATGGGGGGGCTTCGGTTTGGGCCCAAATTTCAACGGGGAGGGAAAAGGGGCAGGACGGGGGGGGCGAACAGGCCCCTTTGTGAAAAACGTTTGGCCACAGTAAACAGGGGACACTTGTCAACCCCTTGCTATACTGATTTCTGAGCAATGGTGCTTTTCTGACCCCCCGACCTCTTTTGCCTGCAGGATGTAATCGGTCATCCCCGCAGTTGACGTCCCGGGGGGCCACCACCAACCTTTCTAACAGCCGTTTGGTTTGGAACGCTTTCCAAACGCGCGGGAAAAAACACTTTTTTTGATTCCGAACTCCGCAGCTACCTGGTGACAGTACCCCCCCCCCTCCAGTTTTCCGGGTAATTCTTCCACGTGAAGTCGCCCAGGTGATATCTTCAGCCATATTTCACGAACTGACTCACGGATTGAGGAATTTTTGATTGCGTCCCCCCGTCCTTCTTTTTTTTAGGGAGCAGCGCTGGACATCACGCGTTTGCGTACGCTCACATCGCTTCTGACGTTTTTTGCTGATATTTGCATGCGCATGACGTTTCTACAGATTTACTTATTCACTGTATTTGATCTCCAGACCTCCTTTTCTGCAATTTCATGGCTATCTGCTAAATTTTTACATTGTTGCTTAAATTTTGCACACCAGTGTAATATTAGTAATTGAAAAATAGTGCTCACCTATTTCTCCAGAAATCAATTACGATTTTAGTTAGAGATTACAAAATTAATTCAATTAAAAGTTGTTTTTTGTACTTCACTAAAGATTAATAAAGCATATAACTCCTCCTAAGGATATAATTTTAACTTAAAATGATACAATTTATTCGTATATGCAAGTAAAAATAGAATAGTTGAATATTTCATAAAAATTTCATTTTTCCTCGTTCCTTTTCGAGAAAACATATATTGGGAAAAGTTTTTAAAACAAATCTTTCTTGTATTGCATCATTTACACTTTAAGAATACAGAAATAATTTTAACCCTTCAACCTGTTTTGAAAAAATTTTTTATATTAAAAAAGCCTCAAGATCTCTTTTTTACCGATACCTCATGGATAAACCAAAAAAAAAAATCTACGGGGATTTATGACCCAATCACATTTGTAAATTGTCCTTACAAACTCAGACGTTATTCCAGGAAATTGTAAATAGAGCTTAAAAAAATGCAATGAAAAACGCATTTGTTAAATTGAAAAGGAATTGAATGCATCCTATAACAAATGGTTTACTTGGTCTTATGAGAATTGTTGTCAGGATCCAGGTAGCTATGGGAATTATTATTATTATTATTTTGAATTTGTGTTGCGTAGTTTTCCGTTTGTCTTCGAAAATATATAAGAGATATTATTCGGAAGTCAGCATTCTGAAAAAGTCTTTTATAAATCTAGAAAAAAGGCTTTGACAAAAAATATAAACGTATGAATATATTTTTTATGTGTAAAATAGTTCTGATTTATCTCTTTAATGGAGGATTATCTTGTGCCATTAAATAATAGTGTTGTATACAGTTGGAAAACAATATGACCTTTACGGAAATCGACTTTTCCAAGTCTGTAGAAATTTCAGCTCTAAATGGAAAAATCTTAAAATGAGGATAACTATTTGTCTCAATAACATCTTAAAGCAAAAATAATAAAATCTGAGAAAATTTCCTTTAAAACAAAAGTATAAAAAATTATAAAAATTAATAAATAAATGAAATTAAAAGCACTGTGTTTTTAACAGAGTAAAAATAGAAAAGTTCAGATGATATATACATTTTTTCATCGCATGTTTTAGAACTGATGCTTGTTTTTTGAAATATTTTTTTCTCTTTTTTTTTGATTTATTTAACTTAAAACTATTTTTTGCTATATCCCAATTGAAGCGCATTGAAATTTATTGTCCTTTTGATCAAAAAAAAAAGGGGAAAAGGAAAAACAATTTGTTTTTTAAAAAAGAAATGAAAAAAAAAGGTGGGACTTATCATAAGTACGGTGACTGTGGTATCAAATTAAGCATCTTCATGAACTCGTAAAAGGCGTTGTTGAGTCGTGGATGAATACTCACCCTGTATACGATCTCATGCACTTTAAGCCTGTCGAGACTCAAGGTCCTAACATTGAGGGGAAACTTAGAAGTTTTCAGATTACATATTGCCCTCGTCGTTTGATCATTATTTAACGGGTCTCGGGGACTTTTTAAACTTCTAAAATTTCGATTTTTAAAAAAAATATATGTTATAGCCCTTTTCCTTTCTAAATGTTTTGCAACCAAAAGTTTAATGATACGATCAAAACTTTTTTTGAGTTTTTAAAAAAAAACTGAAGCATCCCAGGAGTAAAACAAAACTGCCACGCCCTTTTTTTTAAAACAGCTGTTTGACGGTATCCGAACTTAGCTTTTGGAAGGACATTTAAAAATTTTTTATTTTTTAAAATAGGTAATTTAATTTTACTTTGAAACAGGTAGCATAGCTGAAACCCTCAACCTCTATTTTGCAGTCCCCGCCAAAAGTTTGTTGATTTTCTGCCGATTTCAATTTTTTTGTACCCGCAAAATGGAAAATTGTGAAAAAAAGGATTGTGTGGTCAAAGCCCCAAAAAAGAGGGGGTTTTTCAAGGTAATAATTTCCCCTGAAGAAAACAATATCTGGTAAAAAGTAAGAAGAAAAAACAAATTTTGTAAGGAAAGCACCAAACGATAGTCCTTAAGGAAGTTGGAGTGAAAAATTTTTTTTTTGGTTTCCGTGTAAACCCTTTAATATTTCACAGTTTTAAAGGTTTTTTGGGCCCGATGGGATATAAAATTTTTTTCTCGGCCAAATTAAAAAAAATTTTTTGTTGTTTGAAGAGGAAAAAATAAAAATAAACGAGAAATTAATGTAGGACTTTCATCATCTTTTTATTAATGTGCTCAAATTGAAAATGAAAAAAAACTAAATTTCCCTGGGGAGCCATTGGAGCAAAAAGAACATTCCAAAAAAAAAGGGATCTGTCTTAGCCATGAGATGTATGGGCCCAATTTATCGGGTTAAAAATTTTTTTTGGGGCCTATTATGTCATTCCCAAAATTTGTATCTAAAAAAAGGCATATGACGGGGATTCAAATAAAAATTGCAGATGTGTGTGAGATTTTGGCAAATGCTGATGAATGATGCTGCTTTGAAAAAAAAAAATTTCGATGGAACACGTAACTGCATTGCTGTCAGGGGGGATGGACAGGGAAAAACTGGGGGAAACATCATTTGTTGGGGTGACGAATTGGAGCAGAGTGTGGAAAGGTCCATACGGAGGTTATGTCATCCTTCTGAAGGTGTGGGGACTTCATTTGGTCCAAATTTTGGGCCCCAAATACAGTTTTTTTTTAGCAAAAACACCAGCCCTTCGGGGAAAAACTAAATAATGGGTCTGCTGGACAAATGGAAGTGAGGGGGATGAATAAAATTTTTTTTCCGTTCTGAACGTAAGCATGGGCTCATATATAAACAGTATATAGGAGATGGAGATAAAAAAGACAATATGTCTCTTGGGGAGAAAAAGCCTTTGGTGACAATATAAAAATTTTTAAAAATTTTTCCCAAGTTTGGAAGTAAATGGGTGGGCCGTTTTGAGAAAGTTAAAACTACCCTTTGGCAAAAAAAATTGTCCGATGGTAAAAAAATTTTGGTGGGGCCCCCCTCACAGATTTTGGGGACAATTAGATTAACAGTTTTATGGGAATGCCCCGTGGTAATACCAAAAATGTAAAAGAAATGAGGGGTTTTTTTATTCGAATGGGTTCATACAGCATCCCGACGAGAAACCCAAAAAACCAATGGTTTTGCCCTAAAGGAAAATTAGTTGATGAAATTAAATGTTTGTGTCCAAAAAAAATAAAGTCCCGGGTTTTAAACACAAAAAAATTTGCCTGAAGAGTTTCTGAAGCAAAAAAACCCATTTTCAAAGACCCTGTCGCTTTTAAAAACTGTTCCCAAAAGGGTCCCTTTTTGGGGAGGAAAAAACTAAAAACCCCAATGAATTTTTTTGAATTATTATCTGGAAATACAGCCCAAAAACTTTGGATCCAGACTCCCAAATTAAAATAGCCTTTTTTATTGTATGTGACTACAATGATGGGAAATAAGACCCAAATTGATATAATTAATGAAAATGGGTTTGAAATATAAAAAAATAACGTTTATTCCCAAGCAAAGATTTTTGAAAAAAAAACGCTTATCGACAGCTTTAAGGGGTAAGGCAGCCCTTAAATCAGGGGAAAAAGGCTGAAACGGGCCCAAAGAAAATATGAAATTTGTTGTCTGAGGGGTAGGGGCGATCCAGGAGTTCCCCTAGTATAAATAAGGTAACCCATATTTTTTTTGTCATTTTTTTAATTCACGACTTTTTTTTTTCCCTTATAAAATTGTTTCCCCTTTTAAAAAAACCTTTCCCTTTGTTTTATTTATTTGAAATTACATGAAAATTTTTAAAATTTCATTTTTATATGATTTTTTTTATTTTTTCAAAAAAATTATTGACTTAATTGTTTTCCCATATTTCAACTTTTCATTCTTTTTTCGCAGAACTAGAGTAATTTTAAAAATTGCTTGCACCCCCAATTCTTTAAAAAATAATTTTTATTCCTTTTTTTTTTTTTAAATTTCTTTTTTCTCTTTTAAAAAACATTTTTATACAATTTATAAAAATTTTTTTAAACAAAAATTTTAATTTTTGTCTTTTTTTTACCAATTTTTTATCTTTTTAAGTAATTTTTAGAACTTAAAAATTAAGCTTCGACACCTTTTTTCTTAGGAAAAAAACTCTTCCCATTTATGTAGAATTCCATATACAACTTTTAAAAGTATATATCTATGAGAGTTTTTGGGAAATTTCTAAAGAAATTACCCATCTAAGGGGTTTTTTTATCACTATTTAACTTTTTTAAATTATTTTTTATGCAACTTACAAATTGAGTTTTTCCCTGGCCAATTTTTGTAAAATTCCCTTTCCCTTTTTATTAGAAATTTTATGGACAGCTTAAAAAAAAAGTTGTTCTATGAATTTGTATACTACTATTTTTAAAAAAAAATTTTTAATGATTATATTTTTTTGCCTTTTTCAACTTTTTAAAATCAATTTTTTTCAAAACATAAAAAAAATTTAAACTTGCGCGTATAAATTTAAAAAAAACTACTTGTCCTATTCTTATAAAAAAATTTTTCATAAACTTCAAATTGCTTTTTCCCACAACTTATACCAAAAATTTTTAAAAATATAACTGAAAAAAAAAAATTATGTTTTCTAAAATAAAATTTTTCCAAATTTTTTTTTTAAAAAATTATTTTTTTTAAAATTTTAAAAAAAATTAATTACTTTAAAAAAAATAAAAAAAGGGGTGTATAACTTCAGGACTCAGCATTTTTTTACAATTTTAAAAATAATTTTGTTAAGTTTGGTCAATTTTTAACTTCAGATTTTTTCGCGCAGTAACATTTCCCGTTTTTGAAATTTCTAAAAGTTGTCCAAAATTTAAAAAATTCCCTTTTAATTTTAAAATTTTTTAAAAAACAATCTTAAATTTTTATTAAATATGTATATTTAAATATGATTTAAGTGGAAAGTTTCAAGCTTCCATGTTGTTTTATAGAAAAAATTTTATGGATTCGAAAAAAAGTTTTTCGCCCTCAAGTTTAAAGGGTCCAAAAACCCCAAAATATTTTAAAATATTTGTTGCAAAATACCTTTTTAACATTACTTTTAAAAAGCGGGCGTTTAAAATCAAATTTATCACAAATCCCCTATTATACGAGGATTGGGGAGAAAGTCATGACAACTATTTTTTGTTTTTACTTGAAGATACCAGTCCAGTTGGAAACTGTGACATGTACAGATGAAAGTTCAAGGTGTTAACTACATGTGTGGACAATGGATAGCACCAAAATATTGTAACACACTAATTTATTACAATAGAATACAGGACAATATGGCCTTTTTGGTGCAAAAGAAAAAACAAAAGGGACACATGTTGAATGGGGAAAAAACCCCCGGGCCCAAAGACCCTTTAAAGTAGTTCTTTTAAAGACCCTTTTAAAGAGCTGCTCAATACGGCATCCGTGAAACCCTTCGGAAATGACCCCGGGCATCCTGAACGCTGCTCAAACACTGGCTGATAAAATGCCCCGAAAAATTTTCTTTTCCACCGTGCCCGTTGGTACATGGTGGGGGAATTTCCAAGGGGTTTTCCCCCAATTTTTTGCTTTTCTTCCCCCAAATATTTACCTTCCCCGGGAAAGGTTTTTTAGGGAAGTGCGCTACATCAACACGGGTTACTTACCCTTTTAGCGCACCCAAAAAGTGACTGGGTTTCCCCAGCCATCACTTTTTTACTGCCTGCTATAAAAAAACTGATGATCTGATAAATTTTGCCTTGAAATTTTCAAGACAAAATATACGTTTGTGGGTCCGTTTGATATCTACAAGAAAAAAAAAAAGTTCCCTGACCCTTTTGCCTCAACCTTCGTGTTTAAAAAGGATAATTATTTTTTTTTAAATTTTGTTTTCCTTTTTAGAAAAAGAAAACCACCTATTAGCAAGAAAGATTCAATTTGGCAAAAATTATAAAGGAAGAATTTTTTCAATGATGGGAGGAAACTTTTTTATTATACAAAAACTTTCGACTCATAAACACTAAATTTAATGCCTTTTTGAAGCAAATAAAAGCAACCATCAAAAACACAATTCGTAAATAATATTTAACTTAAAGCTAATTTTTATCTACACTAACAATTAAGACATAAAGAAATATGTTTAAATTTATTGTAAATTTATAATATTTGTCAAAAAATAAAATAGAAACTGGTTGAATTTTCAAATGTTCTGTTTTATTTATGCAATTTTCACTTCCTAATTCAAAGTTCTCCATAAGTTCTTATCTTCTGCATTTTATTTTATTAATGTATTGTACTCCAGTATCCCCAATAACATATTCATACATACGGTAAATATATTGTTATACCCTACATCAAACCAAAGTTGGGGTTTTAGTTTCAAACAGAAAATATTTTAATAACTACGCCTTCGTTTGGAGAATAATTTAGTAATATTAGTATATAAATCTAGTTACTTGTTAGCTGTTTTGTTTTCTTTACAAACTTAACTTAAAATATTTCAAATAAATATATTGTACGAGATGCATATAAAAAAAATCCCGCCTTACCATAGCAGTTGAATAGCTATTGTATTCAAAATACTTTATTATTCTAGAAATTTATTGTTCGTGAAAGATTATTTTGGGTTAATGTTATGAGGAAAAAATAGATTCAGTCCCCCCAAAAAAATAAATAAATAAATATAAGATGAGTAGTAAACAATTTTCGTACAATATTTATAGTGTCTAATATTTCCCTTGCAAAATTCTTTTGACTAGACAGTTAATATATTTATTTTATGAACATGCTTTTTATGAATAAAAATTAAGATAATCGATTTTCATATTTATACAACTTTTATTAAACTCAAGTTTGAAACAAAATCAATTTATGTATTATGCATGTTTGCAAGAGAAATTGATATATTTATTTTTAGGACATCTAGTCTCAGTTTTTTACAAACATGATTTATAAGCTAAATTGACACCAAATGTTTTAAGAATTCAGGAGAAGCTATTTGTGTTTGGTAAAACAAATTTAAAAAACACTATTTGCTTGTTTGCCTATTGATTATTTTAATTTTAATATTGCTTTAATATATTAATGTGTGTTTTGTTTTCAAGAGCTAATATATATATATAATAGCAACAACTAATAATAGCCATATGTAACTTATATATATATACAGCAACCAGCAGCAACATATATATATATCTTATATATGGCAACTATCACAAAATGCAGAGGAGACAAGGTTGGTAAAATTCATTCAAAATTGTGGTTTGGATGGGTCAAGTCTTCTAAACACACACACACGCAAACATATGGTGGCTCAAGCTCACAGTGTTGTTACAACATTGCAAAAAAGGAAAACATTATATGTACATTTTTATCTAATATAATTAATTAATAATAGTAATATTGCAAAGTTACTTTTTGTGAAATACAAGGTATTCATTACTATGTAATTTACGGTTGATTGATTGATTGAATATTAACGTCGCACTTTTCAGCAACACGAGGGTTTTTGTCGACGAACCACGTAATTTTGAACCATGGTCAAGTGACGTGGACGACACCTGAGAGCTGGCGCCCTATCACTACCACACCACAACGGAGAACGTTCGGCTCTCGACAGATTTAACGTTAATCGCGCTGCCTTACGGGTCTTTTTGGTGGTGCTGGGCTCGGGCACCATTGAAAAGGCAAGCCACCGGTCCGATACCGCTTCTCGAGCTACTGCTGGCCACATGTAATTACGAATAAGCTCAAAAAAGAGTTGATATAGAATGAAATGTTAGCAGAAAAATTATAATTTCTCTCTTCACATGTATTCTCTATTCCAAACAATTAATTTAAAAAATAAATATATATATAACAATACTTCCATAAACTTCTTAAAATACAAGACTGACATTTTTTTATTATTTTTTTGAAAAAGAAATACATAAAAATATTGAAAAAATATTTTTTTTATGTAAATGTGTGATTTACATACGACTTATTGTCAATAACATTGTATAAATAACATATACATATCTATCTATGTGTGTGTGTGTAAAGTTGAAAAGTGTGCTACGACTTTATTTATTTTCTTTGTCGCGTTTTTAAGTCCTATAAGGTCAGGTAAAATATTAAAAAAAATATTCCTCTTAAAAAAATAGATGATTCAAAATATTATAAATAACATATTCAAAACATGTTTCGAACTATTTGAGGTAGGATATTTAAAAAGAATCACCCTTAAAAAACAGTTAATTAATAGTTTTAAGCGGAAGTAAAGCACAAGTGTATTATATATTAGCCTTTAAGTCACATAATTTATAATGTAACAGCATTTTCGAACTTTGAAAGGAGCTATTAAAATGCTCTGTCTTGCTATATTTCAAACAGAAGAAGATTAATAGAAACTTCAAAATGTCAAAGGGTTACAGTTTTTAGAAGCACTGGTATATGGGTTGCTTTTAGAATATCATAAATTTCAGAGAACATTTCCTTGCTGTTATAGAGGGAAAAATTTTTGCAAGAATTGAGGCACTGATTTCGAGTTATTCCTTTATTTGTTTATTGAAAAGAGGGATTTTCTATGACATAGGAGGACTTTTCAAGTAGAGACTTTGAAAATATGATCAACGAGGATTTTTAAAGTTTAAGTTTTTATCATAAATATTATTTTATTTTTGCGATAGCGAATAATGTTTTTGATCACTTTCATGGTTTTAGGTATCAAAAACGTATATTTGCAATTTTAAGAAATTCATTCACAATTTGATTAAAAAATCTAATTCATAAAGTTATATAATTTCGTACAAATTCAAATACAATGAAGTTAAATAACTTTTTAAAACTGATTCCAAACTTCTAATCTAATACATCAAAAATGTTATTATATTTTAGACCTCATAACTTAAGTAAATGTATTATTTATTTATTTAGCTTATAAACCATACGAATTCATTAAATGTACTATAGCATAATTAAAAATTATTTTATATTGTCTTGAATAATGATCAATTATATCAGTATGATTCTGAAAAATATTATAACTACCCACAATTCCGTTAAATTAAATTTCGTTACTTAAGTGTCCATTTTTTTCTAAAATAAACATGCTAATGGTAAAGCAATATATTGAAGTGACAAAAGAGAACTTTCTGCATAAAGATTAACGATAGTAGTTTCAAGTACTTAATTACTGCTCCTTTATTAATGAAATCCATATCAAACTCGTAAATTTAAATAATCATCAAATGCTAATAAATGTAATTAAGATAATGTCCTCCTTGAATAATATTTAGAAAAATCTAACAGTACCAAGAAATTATAAAGGATATAAATCTTGAAAAATTGCTTATCTGAAAGAGATTCATAACATTGAAAAACAACATTATACTCATTTACAGTCGAATTTAAATTAATTGTCATATAAAATTGTTGCAGCGCTCAGGTACATGCAAGTATACAATGCAATAGATTAATGATGGTTACGCATATAAGTGATTTCTTCAAAAAACTTTAAACTGCTTCTCAAAATAATTTGATTACAAATACCCCTGAAAGCTATACTTTTCTCCTTATTAGTATTTTTTTTCACATTTTAATATGAAATCATGTCAACTTTACATAATTCATTTGCATTTTCTTATTTTAACAGGTTGATATACTTGTTTTTATTCAACATTTAAAAAGTAAAAGTATAGTCAACATGGATTTCATGAGAGTTTTCGATAACAAAACACGCACATAAACGTTCTATTTTGTAACGATATTATCATTAATCTTATTTTCACTATCTATGGATATACAAATATTAATTGTGCTTGGATATCCAACGACTAACTAATATGCTAATCAATATAGGGAAGAAATTAACCCTAGCACTATTCTTTGAAATTAAACTGATAAAAATAAAACTTTTAAATAAAATGAAAATATTATGATAACGTATAGAATATAAGGTTAAAGGCTGATTATCCAGTTAACCAATAGTCATGACAAGTGAGAGCTTTAACGATTTTTAACCTCATTTGCTTTTAAATTTGAGAGTACTTATTAAATCAATTGTGAAAAATGCAATACAATATAATTCCGAATCTATGATTCATCACAGAACAAATGATTCATTTATCAGTCTTTTTCCATGACCAACTTACACTTTTCGTTCAAACAATAATACATATGTTGAATACAAATTCATAAAAATAAATAAATAAATAAATAAAGTCCTTGTTGTCTACAAAGAAAAAAAATATTTTTGAAGAATATTTTTTGCAAATGGTTAATGTTAACAAACACATCTTTGTATTAAACAACATTAGAAAAGTTGAAAAAATACAAATATTTATAAATCAATTAACGTAGTGAATTAATTCAATTTAGCATTTTATATCATTTTAACGAAAGTGGTTATATATACATAAAAATTTTATGTATGAATATAAACTGAAATACCGTTTGTAAGTTTCAAAATAAGAGTGAATGTATATTTACATTTTCGTATACCAAAGTTCGATGCAAAATATTTTACTTGTCATTATTATTTTTCAGACAAGCATGAGGCCAGATTTTAATATTTCCCAAATAAATTCTAAGTAGCTTCGACAGCAAAAATAAAATTAGGAAATAATTTACTTAATGTAAAAATGAAGAAACCACAAGAACTCATTCCATTATAAATACAACGAATAACACTTTACGCCATTAAACAGAGTAAAAACTATTTTTACATTTATATTAGACCGAAGATGAATCGGATGAATCAACAATTTTATTTTATTGCGAGGAATTTAATTTCTCAGTAGCTAATAGTAAAAGAATATAATAATATATATAAAAGTACGTGGCAAGTACGTATTTCCCGAATAATACTTTTGGAGTGTTTACAGCCTAATATAATAAGTATAATGCATTCTTTTAGGGAAAAGGGTCTCATTTTTATACTTTTATTATATAGATAGATAGATAGATGTTGCCGTTAAAGTGTGAAATGCATTATTTTATGAAATAACTTGTTATTTCGTGAAATAATTATACACAAATCAATTAAAGTATATAAAATTATTGAATTCTACGATTTAATTAGGTATTCTGTAGAATAACGATTACTTGATGGTTAAGTATGAAATAGGACACTCGAAAGTTCTTTGAACCTATTCTAGTTACTTTGAGAAGAGTTTCTCCGATTAGGTGGAATAGAACAATTGTACTCTGTATATCAGTGCAGTATTTGTCAGCGAGAATTTTTTCCATTGAAGAAGTTCCAATTTTTGACACAACACTTTAGCTCAAAGTTGCGGTATTGGACAAGGATTCAAAAAGTGCTCGAGTAAAAAAAAATGTAATATAAACAATTGATGCTTGTTTCAAAATAAGAAGCAGGTTCACGAAATACAAAATCATCATCACCCGAAATACTTGTTCTAATAAATAATGAAAAATAAAAAGTAAATGTACCTCATAAAAAATTAATTAATTTTTTATTAAATTTTTGATTTAGATAGTTTACAGAATGTTCTTAGGATACAACAGTTTTCTTATCAGCATTTATTTTGCTGATGATATTTAAGTATAATGTATTTTTGAAGCAATGCTTTTTTCCCATTTTCTGTTTAACTAATAGCAATATGAGCTATATAATAAATTATATCATCTCTGCTTTCGCTTATTATTTATCAGATATTCATCTGCAAAAGGGATAAAATGTATTTTTTTAGAGATTTTAGCTATTTATGTTCAGTTAATTTATAAAACATTATTGTAATGGTTTATTTTTCACTTTTAAGGTCTATCCTTAATTATTTCATGCAATACCTAGTCCTTTTCATAAAATAACTAAGTAAAGTATGAAATTGTTCATCTGTTATATACTTTAATAAAGTTTGTCTAGTATTGTATGAAATATCTGGATTATATTCTATAGAAATAGCTAGAATTATACACTTTTACTAATGGTAACTTTACTACACTTTTTATATATATATATATATATATATCTTTGTTTCGGTTGGTGAGTGTATATTTTTGAAGTATATCCAAGAGATTTGAAATTTTGATGGGTAAATTTGTTAAAATATAAACGTTCTTAAGCATAAAATAATGGAATTATGAGAACATTATATGTAATTTTCAGTTTTTACACCATTTTGCTGAAAAGATTTAAAAAGATTTATAATTTATTTGCAAATGACTCTTATTGTTTCTTTCAAAATATTTTCAAACATTCATTTAATGTTCTCTCTGTTTCGTTATTCAATTTCGCTTCTGATGGCACCACGGCTCTATATATACTATATATTTATTTTCTCTTGGGAGATTTTCAATCGTTAATAAATACATTTTAAATTCATTTTAATTGAGCTGAAATTCTATATGCATGTGATTATTTTTGGAGGACAATACAGTACATTTTAAGTATAGTAATAAAACTAAATAATTAAACTTTTTAAGGGTAACACAATACAGCCACGTTGACATCATTTTCAAACAATCATGAAAAATGTAAGCATGCTATTTTTCTTAATCCTTATAACAAAAAAGCATACTATAATAATGATACAAAATTTCAGATAACTATCTGCAGAACTTTTTGAGATGTCATGCTTAACGTGTTGTAAAATATCAAAAAAATTGTTTCGGAGAAAAATGCATTTAAAGATTTAAAATTCAAAGTTTTAAAAACTATACAGCTAAAAAAACCTAAACCCTCTCTATATTAAAAGAATAAATCTTTTCAAATCACATATCAATATTATATACTTTCTTCAAACTTTTATCAACGTATTTTTAAATAATTTTGTGTGTCAAAATCTTTTTCTTAACGTCTAAGTATGTAGTTTTTCGAAATACCGTTAGATATATAAAAGCTTACATTGAAAAGTTATTGCATTCGAAATATAAAACAAATTTTTTACATGCAAAACAAAGATATACATTCTTCCATGGTATTTTAGAACTTAAGAAATGTTTAATACAAAATATATTTGCGTTATTTTAGCAATAAACATTAACAAAGTGCTTTTAAAAAATATTGTTTATCACAAAAGGTATCGTATATTAGAGTAAAAATCATGCAAAGAAGTAATTTAAAACCCTCCATATGAATATATTAAGCCTTTTGTTTTTTCATCATTAGTAATTTTTGTTTTTCTTGCAGCTTTCCCTTTTTTTTCGCAACTTTGTTAGTGGTAAAGGTGACTTAACCGGATCCTGGGGGTTTTACCCCCGCAACAAGAAAATCCTCAGGATTATTAAAAAATGTGCTCAACCATGATTTTTCTTAGCTGCTTCATTTTAGGTCATTGAACCTTCAGGTTAATGCATTCCCTTTTTCTCGAACGATTGAATGTAATGATCTTCAAAAAGTTTATCTGAAGGGCTGAGAACTCCAGCGGAAGTTGAGCATAGATTCAGTTGTTGAATGCTTGGAAAAATTATTAAAATATTATTTTCTTACTTTCTACTATTTATCTCATTATTTATAAAGATATTTTTACTGGATATAAGTTTTACTGGTTTATGAAAAAAATATGAAATATGTGTTTTAAAATGAAAATTTTGTATGTTTATTTAAATTAATTTAGTCTCATTTTTTTATCAAAATTTAATAATTTTATTTGTATAATACAAAAACATCTTGTATTTATAAATATGTATCATAATGACTTAATTTTATTTTCAATTAAATAACGTGTTAAAAGTTTGGGTTTTTTTACACCCCGCGAGAAAACTCTGTAGAAAAAGGAGCGAGTGATCATCAAATTTAATCAACTCTAATGCAACACTTTCAGGAAGGGAACTATTTACATTTTGAACTACAGATAATATGCCAGACATATCCAGAGTTTAAAATTATTAGTGCTATTAATGCTGCCAAAGAAATGGTTCCAGCCCAATAAATATATTTTTGGGATTAAGATTCCACAAAATATTGTTGTAACTTCCATTACAAATTTGTGTTTTGTATGAAGTCATTTTTTCAACAAAATTTCATTACACAGTTTCAGTAATGTAGGCTTTATCTGATTAATGATTTTATTAGAAAGTCCTAGTTTGCTTTCTTTGAGAGGACTCCCAGCTGATTTTGCCTTTTGATAACGACAACTCTCAGATCCTTCAGGACACTGTCCATGCAATGTATTGTTTTATAAAGATACAAAATGGAAAAATGGTATATAAAAATGGTACTGATCATCATCTTTTGTAGATTACCTACATTGCTTCGGATATAGCTATTCCATAATAGATCTGTATTCTGTCAATTAATTTTTTTATCAGTTAATTTATTTTTCCCTCCCAAACCTTTCATCGTTTTTTTTTTTAATTGACGCAACCACTCCTATTCTGATATACGTTTCTGCACATGTCCTATACACTCGAGTTTGGTTACAGAACTAGTTCCATAAAAGTTTTTTACAGTTCCATATCCTTTCGAGTCCCCATCTCCGTAATACTCACTTTCCTGAACGCTCCTTACGTTTAAACGCTCAAATATACGGTAGGCCCCAACAACCGTCATGTTCCCAGCGGAACCTTTGTAGTTCGAACATGCATGTTTCGATGGCTGGCTATTGCCTTTTGCACATATGTGGAAATATTGCGTCATCAATTCAATGTCCAAACTTTTTCCGGTATCAACTGATACGGCACTTATACAGCCATTCAAAGATGAGTAGCCTCTGCGTTGTCAAAACCATCAATAGATATTCCTTATTTAGTGAAATTATTTGAGCCTTTGATTTCACCCAAGGCAGCGTTGATGTTTTCCCAAGAAATGCACTTGGTTACTTTCAACAGTTTCCTTTCTTAATTGAGGAAAGAAAGTTTTGACAGGAAAGGTAAACCAAGAAAAGCACTTACTTTTGCCAGCTGAAAATCCTTTCCCGATTAGCCTTAACCCCAAAATAATTAAGAGTTTAAAAGGAAAGAACCATTCATCTTGTCTGTAGTAGGGAAAGCCTTAAAATGGAGATGTATTTAAACTTTAGGTTCATATTTGAGCATAATCCACGAACAGTCTTGTATAAGTTCCAGGCCCTGAGAATAACAATCAGGGCAGCAAACTATAGCAAAGAATGAAAGTAAATTTGCCAAACTGACAACTGTATTGCCTTGACAAGTTTCAAACTTGTTTTCTGAAAAAAGGGTTTCCAATTTTAGGGCCCCGATTTCCAACTTCTTCACTGGCGGAAGCGTTTTAATTAAACGTTTTAATCTTTTATTAATTAATAAATTTTTGTAAAAAAATTTAAAAATTAAAAGGGCGCTTTTAGACTCCAAAATCCAATAATTAAACAAATTTTGTCCTTTAAAAACAGTTTTTTTAAAAATATACCAAAAATTTTTAACAAAAAACATAATTAAAATAATAATAAAATACAACAATGTAATTTAAAATTTTAATAAAATATTAATTATTTTTTAAAAATATAATATATATTAATAATATATATATATATATATATATATATATACCTTAATTAATATTTCATAAATAAATTCAATAAAACTCCTAAGAAGGAGTAAAAATCTTTAAATTTGAAAGTATTTCCGATTTCGATTTCTAACTTTTGGTTTGTTTTTGTCGTTTTCACTTAACATAAAAATTACTATAATTTCGCAAATAATTGGAGTACAAACAAAAGTTTTGGAAGAAAAAAAGTTTAAAATTAAAAATATCAAATAAAATTGTTTCTTGTCTTTTTCATCAAAATTGATAATTTTGCACTAGTCAGGCACCTTAAGGTGTTATATTTTTAGTGGCCAGCAGTGTAGATTAAAATATATGAATGTATGGAATTCAATTTCGGAAATAAGAAACATTACTGCTCGAAAATGATCATTATTAAATGTAATAATTTAAATCAAAAATGATTGAAAACTATTAATAAAGCATAAACAAGAAATCCTTTAAAACTAGAATAATATAAATCTCAATCTGACAGCAGTCGTGAAATTATCTTCCTCAGAATCAAAATTTAGGAAGAAAAAATATATATATTCTTATATACATTTTGACAATAATAGAAGAACGCGATATAGAAAGCTTTTAATTCCATTTCTGAATAAAAAAATACTTTAATTTATTATTTAAAATATATGTTCGGCATTTAAATACATGTTCTAGGTATTACAACTATAACAGAGTAAATATTCAAATTTGTAAAACGCTCAAGCTCTTTATTTTTATGCTAAAATGATACAGCACACGTTAATATTACAGGAAAGTATTTATTATATCTTTCACATTGAATTTTATATTCTTACACTTATATTCTTGAAAACAATTTATTCTAATGTAGGTTTTTTGATAGACGGCTTAAAATTTAACAAGTTATTTAGGTCGGAAACCATTTATTAGTATTACTTTATAAAAAAAAAAATTTTAGTTGTTAATAAAAATTTCAAATAAGAATTTTAAGTAATTTAGTAAAATTCACGGCGTGAAAGTTTTTAAATATATCTACAAAAATCAATTCAAATAATTCAAATTTGAGTTTTAAGAAACAACATTTCTTAAACTTTTAACTTGGGAATTTTTAATTTTTCGCTTCTTCTGCTGTATGATTCAGAAATCATGTATTCTTCAATAAGAGAACATTGGACGCATTATTTTTTTCTTCTCGCCTATGCTACGTGCCCAACTCCCTGAGCCAGATCATGTTTCTCGCTAAAATCTCATACCGTCAACGCAACGCAAGAAGTAAATTCAGTGTTGAGCTTAGCAAATATTTTTGATCGAAGATTTCAAATAAAAAATGGTGCTTATGTGTTAAAATTCATTCTTCAGTATTCACAGAAACCCAGTAACTTTCAACATTAAATGTAAACATAAGGCCTTTTATAAATAAAAATATGTTGACTATGATATGGATCGGGATCACAAACATTAAAATTCACGTACAAGAAATGCTAATTTACCATGTAAACGAGAAAATAAATCGTAAACAAAATTGACTTTATAATGAGAAAAATAAGCTTTTCAATAGTTTTTGTTTTGCATATTCATATTAAAAGTATTCCGAGATTAAAAGTTGTTTGTTTCAGTAATTCACTGAATTTTTAATAAATTATAGCTTAGGTATATTGTATAAAGTAATGAAAGTAAGATATTATATGAATCATTTATTAGGAAAGTATTTTTGGACATTTTGTGTAAAAAAAGCCTTTTTTAAGCAGTTTTTATCTGTCTTTTTTGTATATATATATATATATTTCGAATGTTATTGTTTGGATGTTATCTCTTGTTTGTAGAGAATTAGCCTATATATATCTATCTATATATAATATATATATATTTCGAATGTTATTGTTTGGATGTTACTCTTGTTTGTAGAGAATTAGCCTATATATATCTATCTATATATAATATATATATATAAAACAATATTAAGGTTACACAGTACCCTTTTTAACACGTTTTTATAAGTTTCACTTATATGTCATGGAATATTTGAGAACTCGATTTTTACCCACTTTAAAGGGTCAGACTAATTCGAAATTTTGCACACTTGTCAAGGACCCATGACATTACATTAATTTCATAATTTTGTTTCATTGTCTTGATCAGGATTTTAATAAATAAGGAATTTAAGGATTTACGAGATTTGGCGACTAATTGCATAAACCATTTTCAGATTTGGTGACTAATTCCATATGCCATTTCTAGATGTGGTGACTAATTTCCCAAATTTAAAATAAAAAGAAAAGTGCCCAAAACCCGCAAAATATGCTTGTTTGAAGAAATAAAACGGTTCTTTATGTAAAAAAAGGTAGGGGGGGGGTGTATTTTTTTCTTAAAATAAAAAAAAAGACCCGTGCACGTGAGTAAAATTTCATGCAAAACACTAAATATTTTTTAATTTTTTAAAGTAATACGATAAGAAGTGAGGATATGAACTCACATTATAGTAATCCGAGGCCCCGTTAACGATGAGCATAAATACCCTTCAGATCCATTAAAGAGCAAGACTAATTCCAGCAGCCACAAAATTTTGGCCCAAAATATCAAATTCAAGGATAAATTAAACAAGGAATAAATTATACTTTTAAAAAGAAAAAAAAAAAAACGGTTTTTTATTTAAAAGAACTAAAAAATAAAAAAAATTTTATTAAAAAAACCTAAACAACACGTTTTTTATAGTAAACCCAACAAAAAAGTTAAAAAAATTCTTAATATAAGAATAAAATGATTAAAGTATCCGACACCTTGCTACAACATTTTTTTTAAAAAAAGGGAGAAATGGAGATTTTTGTGCGGTTTTTTAGATTTTTTGACTTTTAAGAAAAAGGCTAAAATTAAGAAGAAAAAAATAAATTATTTCTTCTAAAAGGGGAAAAAAAATGAAAAAAAATTTTAAAAAAATTACATAAACGAGGCTCCTCTGTACAAATAGTAATTAAAAAAAATTTTATTTTTCAATTTTGATGTTTTATTTTTATTCCTTTTTAAATTACCTTCAGGATAAGAGAAATTTTAATTTTACAAAAACAGAGCATTTTTATCTTACATATTATATGAAATTGCTTGAAAACAGTGATTATATTCACATAAAGAACTTAAATTTTTTAATAAAACAGTTATTGTAAATATGAGGGTTAAAACACTTTAATGCAATATAGAACATACACAAAAATTTCAGCCATTATTTTAAAAAAATTTTGAGAATCACGTCCCCGTTTGAGCTTTTTCAAAACCGATTCCGAGTAAAACTCATTTAATGTTTGACATCTTATGTAAAATTATGGCATCTGCATTTTAAAATACTTTTAAATTTTTTTTGTAAATAGAAAAAAAACTTGGATTTTAAAAAACCAATAAAATAGCCTATAAAAAGAAAATCATAAGAAAAATTTTTTTCAATTTTTTTTAAAAAAACATAATTTTGGGTAGTTGGGTCCAACGGGGAAAATAATGGCATTGTAATAAAAACGAAAAATGTGCTTTGTACTCATTTTTTCACTAACTCAGCATATTGGGAAAGAAACGAAGAAATAACAATTTATGAGCTGCCCATCCAATGACGTTAATTTTCTCGTTAATTATTTTATTTTTATATTAAAAATTATTTTTTAAATTTTATTCGACTCACTATAAAAGCGTGTTTTTTAGTTCTTTTTTTAAAACTATAATTTATTTTTAAAAAAATTGGATACAGTTAGAGTAAAAATAATTTATGTTTTATGTTTACATTATATTATTAAGCTGATTCTGTAAGTAAAAAGTCATTTTGAGCAGCCTTTATTTTACAATTTTAAAAAAAATTTGGAATTTTAAAGTTTTTTTAAATTTTATATAATACACAATTTTTAAAATTTTTACTCATTTTAAGTTACGTATGTTTCTTAGGTTATTACAAATAAAAGTTAGTATGGATTTTAAAATCTATTCCTTGTTGATTTTTAATAATTATTTTTCTACCTGAAAAAAACCAAGAAAATTTTTAAAGCAACAAATTTGGTATTTCTTAGAAAAATAACTAGAGATCTCAGCTCTAAATTCATACTAGTTTTTATAGAACATACGTTTGGGTGTATTAACAAAAATTTTCAAGGCTTTATCTTGAACAGAAAAAAAGCCTTAGGGTTTGAAAACACTTATACTTTCAAAATTGAAGGTCTATGAAAAACGCATTTAAAAATTGTAAAGACATAAAACAAAAACATATAATACTCGTAAAGCTGTAATATTTCTCTTGTAAAGCTGTAATATTAAACATGTTAGTTTTCAATGTATAACCCACATTAATACACTATTTTAATTAAATATGATTACAAATAATATTTTTAATTCAAAATATATTTTGCAAATTTATAGCATTTTAAGACGACATTTTTTTCAACAATCTTAACCTAATATTTTCGCAAAAGTTTTGAAACACAAAGCATTTATATATAACATAATATTGATATTGACTTAAGCTAAAAATAGCCAGGTTTGTTCATCAAATTTAATTTTTTCTCAATTTTAAATTAGAATTCAATTTTAGTTTAGGATGTTTTAGCTCTTGCCGAACGACTTTAAAATACTAAAATATAGTACTAAATTTAGTATAATTTAGTTTGGTATAACAAGGAAATATTCAGTTATATCTGCAACATTTGAATACAAAATATATGTATTCGGAAGTCTAATTGTAGTATCAGCTGAGGACTGATTTTTAGTTACATCATTTTCAGTGGTATTCCATCTTTTCGAGATATTGTTACTCACAGCAACCTGAGAACACTTTGGGCATGGCATTTTCTCTACATGAAAAATTAATGATAAAGCCTTTAAGTTATATAAACTATTTTTAAGGCAAACATTGACCGTTAAAATAGTCTTAGTTAATTAATTATGAGAACTAAAAAAAACTCAAAAAATCATCAAGCAGAAATTATTTTAGTAAGGAGAATTGGAATTAATAACCATTTCGCACTAAAAACTCAAAAACATTTTTTTTAATTAATTCAAATTAAAAGTAGATAAATGCTTCTAAATGAAACCGAAATCGTAGCTCATAAAACTTCAAATATCTTAAAAACTAATTTGCTAACAGATCTGAAATTTGGTAAGAAGCTTCTCAATGATATGGATCACTAAAGAATGCAAAAAAAATGTAATTATTAAATTGTATAGTTACTGTGTAGTCTTAAAATAAAATGATTGATATAAGTTTGAGGAAAATCAGTTGAGATATGTGAATTGTAAATATGATGAGCATCCCTGTTGGATATAAATCATATTTGAAATCAACCCCTTAACTTCTTCCATAATATTTATACGTGTCAGTCCAACCGATGCGCTAAATACTCTGGACGTATATATACGACTTTCTGAAATATGATCGCATTCCTTGCTCTGATATCAGCAAAGCTATTCCAAAGGCTTTGAGTGCAATAAAATTATCATGATAGTGTTTACGAAAAGTTATATATTTCAGAAAAAATTTGCTGATTTACACCTTCTCTTTTTCCTCAAATACACCACAAACAAGCTCCTATGAAGAACAAGGGGGAGTTAAGGGGCAAAAGGAGCATCAAGTGAAACACAAGAAATATAAAATTGTCTTGAATAATAATAAACAATTAAAAAATATGTTTCTCAACAGTTGCTTAGAATAAATTTTCTCTAGAAATTCAAGCTTTTCCTTCCTTTTCTTTTTTCTCTGCTCCAGATTCTACACATGTATCGAAGCCCAAATTGCATTACTTTTAAGTTGGAATGAACAACTTTCAATTTCACTCGATGATAAATGACAATCAACTTAAAGAGTTAGATTTTTTTCTTGCTTTTTATTGGAAAGTGCATATATTTATAAACATATCTATATGTATGTGTGTGAGTAGTATATATATATATATATATATATAATATCATTATATTTACTTCAGTATACATAAAATAATGGGTTCAAGTTACAGTGGGGATGCTAAAACAATATATATGCAAGCTAAGGAAAATATATTTTTATGGTACTTGAATTGTTTAAACAATAGTTAATTCAAAACATTACAAATTAATACATACTGAAAATGCAGCTATAATTGAGAATTAAGAATAAAATAAAAAAAACCTTGCTCATAAAATAAATAAGGAGAATTAATCACCTCACGAGGCTAAGAAATCCCTGTTACTGGTTTAGTCAAGTATGCTTTATAAATAAACATTGATTCAAAAGTTAAAGATTCCAGTTTAAAGAAACTGCACAATTAAAACATGAATTAAAAGTATTACTTTATATTAAATAATAAATATACTTTTTTTCACTCGAAATGCCTTGCAGTTAAAATTTAACATTTTTTTAATCCAATTAACTATAATATATTTATTCTTTTTCTTCTGTCGCATAATGGAATAAGTAAATATATTTAAATACAATCAGAAATAAAACGATCCTAAGATTTGTAGAGTAAGGAGAGAAAAAATAAAGTAAAGTAATATATATATATATATATATATTTAAACTGTTAATTTAAATGTTTTAGTAAAAAAATTACTGCTTAGATAATCCTGTTAACAGAAAAAAATATCCTCTTCTTTTACTTTGAGATACTGCAAATATATAAATTTCACTGTGTGTGTATTTTTTTTTTTTTTTTTTGAATTTTATCTGGTAGTTTGTGCTGGACTTTTTATAACAGAAAACACGAATATACGCATTATTTTTGTAGAGTATACTGGATTATAATTTTATATATATAGCACTAGAGTATAATTTTATATAAAGTTAGAAATGACTTCAAAAATAAGGTACTTTTAGTTAAAAATAGTTCAGCACTTTTATGACTAAGGGAATTATTTTTCCCATTGTAAATGTGGTGATTGTCGTATTTAATTATAAACATATCTACATTTTTCTAAAAGAATGTCAACGCAAAAGGTGTGCCGAACGCAATTACATAAAAATGACCGTTTATTTAAAACAAATAAAACAATTTTCAAATTAATCGGGGCCAATGATAAAACATTAGCGGGCAGTTTTCTTTTTCCTACTATTTATTTCAGTTTATTGTGTCAAATAATAATAGGTCACTGTGCTTTCTCCCATGTTTCATGTTATTTGGTAAGTAAAATTTTGTGTTATAATAAAATATATTTGAACAAATGGCTGATAAATTACCCATTGATCCAAAAACACTACACATTACTATGTACTTTTCTTAAATGTTTTACTTCCTTGTACCTGAACAAGTTAAAATAAACAGTTACATACTACTATTTACTTTTAGCAAACATACAATCCCTTACGGATTAAATATTGCTAATACTTGTACTTATAGATTATTGAAAATTTCTAAAAAAGTATTGACGTTTTTATTTGAGTCACCTTGTATTTTAATATTTAAGAATTCTGGCATTAAAATTATTAATTAAAACACGTAGATAAAAACAGAAAATCAAATCAGATAATCAAAAAACATCATTTCTTGAAAGATCCATCCGCAAATGTATATTTATTTTTGCAAAACGCCAAAAGATTATAGTATCAAAATAAAAATATACTTTTTACAATGTCAACTGATCAAATAGTACCAAAGTCCGAGAAAACAGTAAACATATAGAATTTTTTCACTCTCAAACCCTGCGAGGGGGACAAATCTATTTATATACCCAAATGAAAATATACTGAAAGCACTGCGGAAGTCATTTCATTCGTATAGCATAAATTTTGGATCCTAAAGTAGGGACATTACAATTATTTTTTCAAACTGCTACTACTGAGCTCAATTCTACCACGACACGCAACCTCACTTCTATTGTCCTCAGCTAAATTGCATTTCTTTCTTTAGAAGAAACGTACAAAACATGAGCTAGTACTGCTGTAAGAAACCAAGCTTTCACTTGCAGTACTGTGTCTCCCTGCGGTACAAGTCCTCTTAAATAATGCAACCGATTCATTTCCGTAAGTGAAGCAAGGCCAAGCATTAATTTTAGACGGACAATGGATTTTCCCAGGATAGTGGACTTAATGGATACTTCTCGTAATGTCTCACGCGGGATTCATGGTTCTCTACAAAATACTTGAGAATGAATGGTTAGTAACAGCTGAAATATATATTCGGGTGTGTTAGTCATCATCAACCAAGAAATATTTCATGGGATATGTAATTTTCAGTGTATGGTTTAAGAGTTTCTTTCTAATATATTTTAAATGTATAAGCTGGAACCGTTAGCTTCCAAGTGTTGCCAAAGACAATAATAAAATCAGTGTGAGCTATACTTGTGCTATTATAAAAATATTTCAATACCTAATTTATTAATATAAGGCACCAAAAATAATAAAAAATACTTGAAGGAAATTCAAATCATTGGAAAATTGGAAAATATTAGCTACTAAAAGAATTCAAATGTGATGAAAGTTATCATGATGAAATGTGAATATCTAATTTTCTAGATAAACAAATATTAAGTACCTATTTTACTAAAGGAATAGATAAAATACAAATCATAACTACTTAGTAGTTTATACATGCAATATAACTTTATAATCAGCGGAAAAAGTAAAGTACACAAATTAATTTTACTGCTTCCCAAACATTCAACACGCACTTTGTCTATTGTCTAAGACCGAAACCTTAAATCCTGAAATATGAAATACTTTCTTGTTCAGAAAATTTACGTGTTATTTCTCTGAGACAGCGTTTTATTACATGAAACTACATGCATTATTCAATTAACATAACTAAATAAATTAAAAATTAAAACCAAAAATTCAAATATAAATTAAATATTGAATTCATGTAATTCTTTGCAAAATTCAGTAAATTTATACTTTAAATAGATTTTTTTTTTGGTTATATCACCGATATACATATTCAATACGTTATATGTACAAGGAATAATCAATGAAGTGCTGTATTCACACAGTTATACTAAATTTTTATTTTGTGTTTTTAGGTTAAATTAAAACATTTATGAATGCGCCTTAAATGCAAATGAATTAAATACAAAAAATGTATTGAAACCTTTTAATTATATTCATATACAATGAACTGAAATGAATAAATTTTAGAATGAAAAAAAAATTACGATACCTTAAATAAAGTCAAATTTGTATTAGCTAAAGAAAAATAATAAATATTTGGTCTAAAAAGCATATAATTAAAAATACTAAATTATAAGATGATTGTCAATCATAAATAATTGTTTATTTCCTATAAATTAATAAGATTTATACTCAATATTATTTGAATTCACAGCCCCTTAGTTCCATATCTCATTATAAATATTTTATTTTTTTCCATTCCTGAAATAACACTTTTCAATGAATATCCTCCTATGGAAGCTTTTAATGCAACTCTAAATATCATTACAATCTCATGCACTTACCATACTTTACACATATACATATATGTGACGAATTCCCAGCCCTTCAAGAGTCAGTTGGGGTAAATTCATACCAGAACAACTCAACCCATATCCCGCTGAAGTGCTTTGACTTCGACTTTCGGCGGATTTGAAAAACCAAGTGAATGAACGACACACTGGGTCCTGATCGACGCTGAAATAAGACTTCTTTTGTCATGGCTTGGAGTACAGACTGTTTTGAGGAAAATTAACAATAATATGATAAATGGCTGCACGGTGCATTTCTCCTGTCATTCTAAGAATTACTCCAATACATGATATATATATAAGTAACATTATACGTATATATGTATATCGTATATATATATATACGTATAATGTTACATTAGTATATGTATATGGCATTGAAGGTGGGGTTTGAGCAATATAGGAGGGGTTTTAATTTTTAAGGAAAGCAGAAATCGTTTAGAAATAAAAAGAAGTTTTGATAGGATGCTCTTGGGTGAGTTTTTGATGATTTAACTATTCATTTAAAGAATATACTGGATTTTAATTTGAACTTATGTATTTTAATATTTTTTTTTTAATACGACTATTTTAAAGATGGTTTCATCATCTTTGGTGTTTGATGGTCAATTATATTGTGCATAATTATTTTAGTTTTTAAATAAAAATTTCAATGTTTTTTAAAACTAAATGGATGTCAAAAGTTTTATTTTTAATATTACTGTAAATTTTTAAATTTTAAAATTTTTAAATAAAATTTCCCCCAAAATTAACAGGGAAATTTCAAAATTTCCCCCTTATGGTAAGGAGGTTAATTAAAATTTTATAATTTATTAAAATAATAAAATGTTTGGAATTTACTTTTTTATTCCCATTGAATAATTTTTGTTTTTTTTAAAAAAGGTCTTTTACAAATATTGATATAATTTTATTTTTTAATTATTTTAAAAATTTTATTAATTTAATAGGGGTCTAAAATATATAGCCCGGGAAAATGAATATAAAAGTTATTTAAAAGGGACAATTAAAAAAAAATTCTAAATTGGAACAAAATTTGTTTAAAAAAAATTTTCAAACCTTAAAATTTTACAAAATGTTTGTAAAAGTGAAATAAATAAATAATGACATTAAATAGGGCACCTTTAAATCATAACTATTGATTCTAATTAAATATAAATTTGTTTTTTTATTATTATAATATCTTAAATAAAAAAAAAACTACTTTTTTTTTTGTATTTAAATTTTTAAATTAAATTTCAAAATTTTATACACAAAATCCAATTAAACCCGGGGGGTTGGGCCCCAAAATTTAACCACTTTCCCTAAAGTAAAAGTATTTTAAAATTTTATATTTTATAAAATTTTTAATTTTGTTTGAAAATGTTGGTACTTTACTTTCTATATTCATTGATATTTTGAAATGAGACTTAGTATTACAAAATTGATATAATTTCATTTTTCAGAAATATCATTCAGTTAATTAGTAAATTAGTATCAATAGTACAATAACAAGTTCTAAGCCTTATGAACTAAGATTGCTGGTTTGAAAATTATTTTCAGGCCAACCAACTTAATCAGTATTTTGACAAAACTGCTGGGTTGTAGAGAAAAGAAATAAGAGTAAGATGAAGTCATCATTAAAAATAAGGTCACCATGTATAAATCATAACATTAGAATTTTGATATTAAATACACTAAAATTGAGTTACCGTGCTATATATATCATATAAATTACCAAGTAAAAATACAACTACATCTACTTACTTTACGCAAAAATACTAATTATATATAAAAATATAAAACTCTTAAAACTGTATCACAGCAAAACGAATGTTAACTTAACTTCTTCCAACCGGCGAGAAGTTTGAGCTACACTACAAAAAAATAAAGTAAACGAATGAATAAAATTAATTATAATTATAACTTCGAATGTTTGAAAACCAAAAGTATTTTTTAGGAAAATTTTCGACAGAAAAATCTGAAAAAATATTTTTCAAAATAAGGCAATAAGATATTAAAACACTTTTAAAATGTGTATAAATATATCATTTATCCTTTTAAAAAAACCATATGTATTAGGAACAAATTTGTATTCTATTTATAAAGGAAACTTAGTATTTAGGGTGCCTTTATTTCCAAAATTTGCATTTTTTTTTTTTTACTTTAAGAATAAATTTATGGTAGAATCTAGCACTAACAATATTTGTGTTATTCGAGATTTTTCAATTTTTATTGAAGAAAAGGTTGTTTTTACAAAAAATTCGAACATAATGAAAAATGTGAAATTTTCTATGTAAAGGCTTTAAAAGGGATGGAAATTAGCTGAAGCCATATAATGATGCATTCATAGAAAAGTACGCCCCGGATATACGGGAAACCTCACAACAGAATAAAAATTTCCGTGAAAAGCATTTGAATAAATAGCGAAGGTCACGTTTCTGTTTAAACTAATTCTGACAATACCTGTATGGGTGTGCTCACTAGAAGTGTGAATTATAGTGGGAGTATTAACAACACTTACATCGTTTTTGTTTTGTAAAATATATCCCACAATGGTTCCTGCTGTGATGCAAAGGTTGAGAGACATGGATACTCAGTTTTGAAATACTGTATATTTATGTGTGGCTATGTTTTAAATTCTGTATATTTATGTGATAATGTAACAATATTTAGATGTTTTTTTTTCTTTTTTAAAATAAAATAATTTTTAAATTTTTTTTAAAATTCTTTTAAAAAAAAACCTTTTTAAAACCTTAATTAAAACACGGGGAAAATATGTTCATAAGTCAGTTATAATGTTTTATATTAAATGCTCAATAATCTACAGAATTTCACTGACAGGTGTTAAAATCATTCTCAAATATTATTGTGAGGGACGTGAACGGAAATAAATATGCTAATACTGAATTTTTTTTAGTGTAAATATGGTTTCAATTCCCTTAGAAGTGCATAAAATAAAAAAAAAATTAAAAAGATAGACATAAAAATTGAAGGAATATTAATTTTTATAAAAAAATTTTAATTTAGAAAATAGTAGAAAATCATAATAAATGTTTCACTAAATATGTATTTCTTTGAACTTGAAACCAAGATCATTTTTTTTCCATTTACAAAGAGCCTGAATTATTTTATATTGAAAATCAAAATTAGTATATGAATCATGACTATTCCATGATTATATTTTTATAAGCTCAGTAAATGTTTCGGTTCTGGAAATAATTCTCAAATTTTATCTCCCTCTTAAGGAATCAAATATCCTTGAAAATCATTATTTAATCTTGAAAAGATTTACCAAATTTACCATTTTTTAATAGTTCGCAATTTAAAATTTTTAAAAATTTAAAATTAACCCCTCCGGACATAATTTAAGTTATTTCTTTTTTGTGTTTAAAATTTTCCTAAATGTTTTTTTTGTACTTATTGTATGATTATTTATAAATTCTATATATATTTGGCATTATTCAAAAATAATTTTGCTTTCTAAAGTAAAAACATATTTTATAGTTTTAAATTTTAAAATTTCACTGAAAATTAGTAAATTTAGAAGTGAAGTATGAAATAGTATTTCAACTTCAAATATTAGAGAAAAATAAATACCATCCGCTTTTGAAGTAATAATTATATATTAATTATTATAACAGCTTTAAATTAATTTTACTCCTATACTTTTATACCAGTAAAACTATAAACAAATAAAAATTTAAAAGTATTTTTGCCTTTTTTATTAAAATAAGGATGTTACTAAAAACCCCAAATTAATCACAAAAGGGTATTTTTATTCATTACATAAAATCCAAAATAAGGTAATCCAAGCAACACGTCTTGGCACAGAATCAATGAGAGTACGCATGGTGTCTGAAGGATGATTATTCATTATCTGTTAATAATTTAAGAGTTATATTTTGAATGATAAAGTATAGGCATGCAAACGTTTCTCAATACCACCCGGGATGTGTTCTATTGGTGAGATATCAATAGAGAATGGTGGTAGAGGAAGCATCAATGCATCTTTCGCAGCACGTTAGCTGATTCGCCCATTGTAGGCTGGGGCGATATCTTGCTGTTGAAGGAAAGAAAAAAAGAAAAATGGGCTAACCTTCCCCTCCACTCTTCCTTCATTGAAAGTAGCACATACACAAGAACGTGCACTGTTGGGGGGGAGGGGTTCATAAATTCATCAATTTGAATCACTGGTGATTTTCTATAATGGTGCCCCAAAGCTTTGGTTGTTCTACAACAGTTCCCAAAAGGGGATTTGATTTGTCACCAAGTTGGAAACATTCTCGTTTGCATCAAATATCGACAGACAAACAGAAACGTGACATGACTCTGCGTCATTCAGTTTATCGCCACCGTCCCACATTTTGTATGTACAAAAAAACTATAAGTCAGTTGTAGATCCATTAGCAGGTTCCTGGAAATCGGTCGAAAAGTAATAATTCAAGTCGTTATCAAGAGTGCCTCACACTTGCTGCAAAATATCTGTAAATGAGGCTTGGAGATAGTGGTTTTGGTTTAAAACCCCCAATACTAACTTCACCAACCATCTGCTCCCTAAAGTCTTTTATTAAATATTTCCCAAATGCTATTGGATATTTAACGACATTTATTTAACTACCCTACTCATTTCCCGGGTAACCATGTTCCTCTTAAAATCCTCTGCTGAAAATGCTTCATTTGATGACAGCCAAGCTTTTTACCCCTTTCAACTAGAATGAAAATTTCGAATGATATTCTACGAAAGTAATACATCACAGATATTATCCATCCTGCACATTATTTCCCTCCTAATAATATGGCACGGGAGAGCTACGTATTTCCCATAAGTTGCATTATTTCTGTAAGGTGTAGCAATTCTGAAACTTGCATAATTTTCTGGTACTTCTTGGATTGACTTGGAGTTTTTTATTAACTTAACAATCTAAAGAAACGAGAAGGTTTTTGACACATTTTGACTGTAAGGGATGACGGGAATTTGAAATCCGGGGAATCTCAAACCATACTCAGGTGAGAACATTGAGCAACGAAAGATTTAACGTGCATCAGCCACTATACACAGCGAGTTTCAAATGGCACCTGGATTCGACATCATAAAATTCTGGACTCAAATCCGGGACTAGGACGACTCAAATACCTCCTCCACTGACTTCTCCAACTTTAAAATTTATTGTTCCAAAAAAGTGACACAAATTCATATATATATATATGATTTTGTATGATTTATTTTCCGACTGTACTGAGTCACAATCCTACAATTCAATGTAGTTTATAGCTCTCTTTATTTAAAGCTTTATCTTAATAATGGTATTAAGGATATATTATTTCAACATTTTTTAAACATCGTAAATGATACTGGTGCTTATAATAAAATATTGGAAACGATCCATAAAAAACACTGCTGGTATCGTCTAAAATTCCTACACCTACCCGGAACGTGCTAAAATAATAATTCTGCAAACATTCTCTCTAAAGAATGAAAAATGAATAAAGCAGTTCGAATTTCCATTAAGTAAAGAAAAAAGCTCGCAGTGTACCAAAGGATATGGCTTGAGTGATAAAGGGTATATTAGATTTATTTTTCTTCCCGTACGCTATTCTATACAAAAATTAGCATAAATATTCTCAGCCCTGCGTTTTTGTAGTTGTTTTTATTATGCAGGATTTGTATCGACCATGATAACGCCAATTCATATTCCAAAAAGGTTTTAGAGGTAGGGATAAAATTATGTTTGTCTGGAGAATAAAGTATATATTGTATGTTGTTTGGCATTTTTGTTTTTATTTATCTAAACGATGAAACACCAAAAAAAACGCTCTTCTAAAATGGCGTGACTGTTTTGAATACAAAAATACTTACAGGAATAGGGTATTGCCTTTGATATTTATTTTATTTTTGCTATTTTTATAGATAAATACAAAAAAACTGCTTTAAAAAATTGATATTTTTACGTGAATGTAATAAATGTGATGATTTAAAATAAAAAACTGTAAATATTCTCCAACTCAGACTCTCTCTCTCTCTCTTTGCATATATATATATATATATATATAAATGTCACACACATTTATTATACACGCACATATTAATATATATATATTTACACACCACACCATATGTATATGGATTTGATAAAGATCTTTTTGTGATTACATTTAAAACAGGTGTGAGAAAATAGTCACAAATAATACTGATGAATATGTGAAGCTTTTCTATCACTCTACCTTAAACTAATATATTAATGATTTTTTTAAAATTATTGCAAAATACTGAGTAAAGAAAACTAGCTGTATTGCGAAAAGTATATGTTCTTTATATTGGAGACACTATATCTATATATATAATTATCAACACAATTTAAAATTAAATATTTCCTAAAATTGAGTCACATATATGTTAATGGTTTACTGATTTAATAATAAACAAACTTTACAAAATGATTTATAGTTTTAAATTAAAATATGTGCGTAAAATTTGTAATGCATTTAATTAATTAAATGAAATTTCATTGTAATCAAAAATTATACCTTTTATTAAAAATAAACTTACATTTCATTCTCGTACTTTTATTTTATTTTCATATTTAGCGATCCAACTTCACAATTAGTCTCATTTAGGTGTACATTTTTTAAAATAGTAGATTCTAATTAAATGTCTATTGATTTATTATTCAGTTAAATTTTGATACAAAACAAAAGTTTCGATTTAATTCAAAGAAAAATTATTTTTCAAGTTTTGACTCGTTTATTTTATTTCTCTAATCCACCAAATATTATTTAAAACTCTACAGAGAGAGAGAGAGTGAATATATATTAATACAGTTGAGAAAAGTACCATGTTTCTAATAAGCATATTTATTGTAACCAATTCAATTGTCTGATACTTAGCGTTAGAAAAAAATTGTTTGAAAATAAATGTTTTTGCTATTTTTTTTCTGGGTTTTCATCTTTCATTTTAAATTTAAAGATAGAATCCTTTTTTAAAAAAGTCATTTTTAAATTTTAAAAAGTAATAAAATTAAAGCTTAAAAATCCTAATTGTTTTTAAAAATAATTCTCATAAATATGTACCTTTTCTACGCTTTTAAGACCACGGTAGCCTAGTGGTCAAGGTAAAAATTCGTCATGAGTTCAAGCCTAGTACCTCTGAAGACCCACTGTACAGAAAGGGCCGATTCATGTTAAATATTTCAAGGCTCAAACATTCTGCGATTGGTGTGGTGTGGAAGTTAGTAGAGGAGATGCCAGTTCAGGTGTCATCTTCAGACTTGACCATGGTTCAAAATTTCGAGGTCCATCACCAAAAGCCCTCATGTAGTTGAATATTGCGACATTAATATGTACTCACTCTCTTTCAAAGCTATTGAAAACAATCGATGACCTTTTTTTAGATATGTGTCGCTTTTACACTTTAATTACATAAAAAATGTAGCTTAGTAGAAAAAGAAAAGTACATAAAAAATATTTGTTCAGTAAATAATTTATGGACCGAACATTACAAAAAATAGAAGGATATACCGAAAATGGTCTTATATTTCTTTAACCATTATTGTATAATTTTTACATTGTGAGAACAACAACATTCTCAACAATTTCTTCTAAGAAATTTTAATTGGTTCTGCTTTTTATTCATGTACCATATAATGTGGTTACCAAAGATGTTTTGTGTGCACATTAATTCTGCTACTATGCATTTTTTCCTATATATTATTAACGGTTATATATATGGCTTTGGATTTAGTCATAAATTTTTATTTAACACTAGCACGTCCGTCAGTGAAGATTGGACACCGGAGCCTGTTTAGTTGGTTCTATTTTCCTCATTTTCACAAGGAATTTGAAAATGTTCTGTAACCTTTAATCTTCTTCCATGATGATTACGCAGAAAACTTTTTGTGGTTCTAGGTTAAATAGGACAGATTTTACAACTAAATATACCTAGAATGTCCGCTGGTGTTTATTCACACCAATGCAATTTATCATTATAAATTGCGGCATTTAACAAAAGGTATTTCACTAAAAAGATACCATTATTAAAACAAATTTTAAGAGTACTATAGTACATTTATTTGACCTTGAATGCAGTGTAATGGGTTTTACAGCGGAAATGAATAAATTATACGAAAATTGTTCTGTCTAAGTGCTTCGTTTCATAGCATTTGCTTTTCTGCCCCCAAAAAAGTTCCAGATTGCATGAAACTCAAAAACGAAAATTTGTACTCCACTAAAATTTGTCAACATACAAATACCAGTACCTCTCTTTCTGTGTATCAAGGAAAGAAGCAAAAAATTGTTGTGATGAGCAAACTTCATTCAATAATTGCAACAGACGACCAAGAAAAGAAATTACCGGAAACCGTCAGCTTCTACAATGAAACCACATGTGGTGTATATATTGTAGATCAAATGGCAAAAAAAATGTTTTGTAAAACCTGGATAAAGAAAACTACCTGTACATATATTTTACATTATTTTGGAATTTTGCAGCAATCAACTATTGGATTATTTATCACTTGGTTTTGGGTAAATCTATTTCAAAAAATGACTATATACAAAACTTAGATAATGAATTACATTAAAATTACGTAATTGCAAGACATTTGTAAAATCAAGTAAACCCTCAATTTAGAGGAATTATCAAATTACTAAAAGCAAAAAGTGCAAAATTATAGAGTGTCATAGAAATGTAATTAAAATACATATATAAGTGTCTCTTGCATGAAAATGTTGTGCAGAAAATGTGTTCAGGTAAAATTAAATATCACTGTATCCATTTTAAATGAGGTATGCACAAAACACTATGGATAAAAAAAGATAAAAAAGTGTTAAAAAAACTTGCGTTTAACAAAAATTGCGATTTTTCTTATAAAACTAGTATTCCTGAATAGTATTAGTTTATTTCACTTTACAAGATTAAGAAATGGTCTTAGTTATGGTTTTTAAAGATATAAATTGTCATAATATGTGATAATTACATGAAATAATTTTAAGTAGTCTTAAAACTAAACACTTCTGAACAGTAGTCCTGATTATATAATTATTATAATAATTGTATACATTTTATATATATCATGATGTCGAAACGACACCAGAGGACGTTTAAGGGCAGTAGAAATCCCGGATATTCTAGTGTTAAGTCACATTTGAAATTAACCCAGTTTAATCACAAGAGTACGTTTAGAGTAGTGTAGGATTAAGATAGATAAAAACTTCTACACACAAATAGCCAAAATGAATAAAAGTGATAAAATTATTTCACTAAAAAGTAAGTTTATGCTTCAATCTCTATTGTCTAATTTCTGAAATTACAATGGCCTTTAACCCAGTTTTAATTATTTTTCAATGTAATTAAAAAAACTATGCAACTCAGTACTACTTGTTTTCTTCATCACGAATTTTTAATTCAGCAACTTATTTTGCAGAAGGAAATTTGTCTTCGGTAAAAACCTCCTTAGAAAGCACAAAGTTTAAGAACCTTAGAACAATCTGTTTTCCTTTTTTGATCAGATTTCAAATGTTTGAACTTCATTGACCTATTATAAGTCACTTTTCAAACATCAACTGCTTTCAATGAATTGACAGTAATGATTACTTAAAAAGTATTTATCTTCCATCTACGTCTAAGCGCATTCTATACTCTCATGTCTTATATTTGAAAGCTAAATCCGCTTTTCACCTCGAATGTCTTTTGGCAAGGTCAAAGCTTACTTCAGAATTTGATCTGTAATATTATCACCATATCTGTTTAGGAAAACTGTTTAGATTTTCGTATTTCTTAAGGAATTGTTTTTATAGATATGCATACATGCATATATACATAGATGTAAGTATATATTATTCAATGTGTTTTAAGTAATTTATTTCGATACTTTTTTAATTCCTGCTTCCTGTAAGTAAACAATGAAGTAACAATGCGTTGGAAAAGTTATATATTATTGCTGTGGTTTTATTTCAGTTAGAAATAGATATAATATAGTGTTAAAAGAAAATACGAACAAACATTATGAAAATTAAACTCTTGTTACTCGCATTTTTTCGAAGTGTCTGCAATAATTAATTTTTAAAATTGCCTCAAACATTGAAAAACGAGGAGTTATATTTTATTCAATGTGAAATATAATTTTAAAAAATGTTTCGTAACATTACAATATTATCACCGTTCTATTTCTATTTTTCTAATATATCTTCAATCAGAAAAGCTGAAACAGCTAAAAATATCAACTAAAATCTAAAATATTTGAAGTAAAAATATAAATAAATAATACAAGAACAAACAATGACCAATGTATATTTTTTTTTGTATTTATTGCATTTGTAGTCAGTTAGTTTTTATGAAAATTGAATATCTTAGAAAAACCATATAATCCATATTATTATATCATTTACAATATTGCTTATAACTAATTAAAGAAATTCTGTTAAGGGCTCACAGGATCCTTAACAGATATCCGTGCACTCGAAAAGAACATCCTTCTTCAAACCAATGTAACTCAGCAATAAAAAGAAATAATTATTTGAAATTTTTACCTCATGATAATCATATATATGTACAATATTTCTCAAAACTTCAGAGAATTTAAAAAGAAATTTAAAAAGTTTTACAAAAGTTTACATAAAAATTGGGCAATTTTTCAAAAATGTGAAAATTAGTATTTTACACAGCGAAGGATTCTGAAGTACAGAATTGATCAAAGTTTACAAAATTAATTTAACTTGGTATAAAAATGTTTTCTTTTAAAGTTATACAAACTTTTAAGAAAATTAGAGAAAAAAATTTTTTTTAAATACAATTATAAAGAAAATTTTAAAATTTTACGAAAAAAATTAATTAAAAAAATTCTAATAAAAAAATTCCATTAAATAATTCTTTGAAAATTGATGTATAATTTATGAAGGGCCTTATTTTGAACAAGTGCATAACATTTCGAATTGATACCATAAATAGTTTCTGAGAAATCCTGCAGGAAGCTAAAATTTTTTGTTTTGCTAAGGTTTGCGAGGCTTTTCGTTTAAGTTCTACTACTTATTTATCAATAACTTCGGAAGTTTTCACAGTATCAACACAATTTTGGTACCAAAATGCTCAGAAATATTGAGGCTGTAACATATATATTTTTTACAAAATTGAAAAATTCGCAATTTAAGAGTCCTGTTGGACTTTAAAAAAACAAGAGATATAAAGTTTATTATGAAGCAATATTTTCAATAGTAACTCAAAATATCTTAAAAACATGCAATTACACACGGACGTAGCTAATCTTGAGTGGGCCCTGTATCAAAATCCTTGAGGGCTCTTTAGGGGTTCCTTATCATTTTTATGGAGTTTAATCACGCATTTACGGGCCCTAGTAGCTTGGGAGTACCGTATCATTGATACAGCTTATACGGTGGTAGCAGTTCCATCTATGATAGATTGACTTAATCCATTTAAGTACAATATATGTGCTGAAATAACAAACAGAAAAAATATCATCACGGTTTTCAGAAGAATATAATGCGTAAAAGAATGTGTGAAATGATACTGGAAAAGAAAAAGAATATGATGCAGAAAAAGTCGAACGCAGAGTTTTTCAAAAAAGAATGTCATCATTTCCTGTTTTTGTGATGAAAACAAACGTAACGTTGCAATAAATATTAAGCGGAATAAAATTAGAAATAAGAAGTCCAAAAGGGGAAATTATGATCGAAATATAAATAGGGTAAATATTCGTAATTTATTTACTGACGCTGCAGATAACGACGAAAAAGATATCCCCTTTCCAAGGGAAAAAATAAATAAACACGAACTCAGCAAGAAAAAAAGTAGGCAAGAGAAAAATGTTCGTCTGATGGCATCATAGCTTCTGCCCCATTCTGGAGAAATTCCATTTTCGCCCATCGAATTTCTCGCCCCATTTGATGCCTTGACGAAAAAGTCACCGTTACGGCTATAGTTACGAGTATCCAAACGACGCATAAAACTATTTTAAATATAAGCCACTTACTTACGTTTAGTAGGACATCTTTCTGGCAAATTCCTCCTGAGCCAGGAACGATTATAGCCTTGAAAAAACAAACATTACGGCTCAAAAAAGAAGAATATCGCGTTACTTTTGATGGCTGAATTCCTTTCCGAGACATTTCGTCATGCTATGGTGACAAATGGTGGTATTAAATTGAGTATTTGTTTCTTCAGTCAGCTTGCAATAATGAAGAAAAGATAAGTGCGATATATGTCAGCGATTAATACTTATCGTGAAATTAATGAGACCAGAATCACTGCTGAATGGCGATTGTTCTGAGGTTGACAGAATTGATAGTTAGATTAAAAGGTTTGGGAGAGTAGCAAATTTTTAAATGAATTTATTGTGAATTTATACTTTTTTTTATGGTTACAAGGAAAATATTTGTCACAAAGTATTTAAAATGTTAGCATACTTGAGTAACAATGATTTATTTTTGAAAAAAATTTATACCTAGTTGTGTGTTGACAGTTTGAATTACTTAGATTCTGAAACTAACAATAGGAATGATTGTACCACTGAAATCCAAAAAATAAAAGATTCTATTGATTAAAGTCTTTTATGATCAGTATTAAATCAGGCATATGAAACTTGCTTCATGTCTCGAACATATGAAATCCTGATATGTATTTAAGAAAAGAAGATTTTAAGAATTATTTTTGGAGAAATTCAAAAAATGGCACTTGGCGAACAAGATCACATTTAGAACTCTATCACTCATATAAAGAATTTGGCATCTTTAACTTCAACATAGTACAACGAATTAAATTGGAAGGCCACGTTGTCAGAACGGATGATGTCGCACCACTAAAAAAAGTTTTCAATGCCCCAAAAATTAGCTCACGGAGAAAAGACAGGCCAAATCTAAGATATATTGATGAAAAATTTGAGAACACAAGCAAGAAGGAGGCTGGCCCGGATAAGGCCTCTTGAGAAAATCAAGGCCGTCTTGCCACTGATGAGGGATGGAAACTATATCTGGAGAAATAGTTAAAAGTGACTTGTAACAGTCACAATGTGAGAAGAAACAAAAATTGCTTACAATAATAAACAATGCAAGAGTAAAAAATAAAATAAAAAAACTTGAAAACGAGTATATTTATAAAAATTAATCTTTAAATGAAATTTACTCAAGAAACAATATTTATATTTATATTATTTAAAATCCCAACTAGCGAAACACAGAATTTTATGTGCATGTATATTATTAAATGATGCTAAAATTTATAAATATTAATGTCACTTTTTTGGTAGTAGTATAAATATATCTCTGATCCATAATTAATCATGCAGCTTCACTTAATTTTTATTGCTACGTGAAATTTTACTCAAATAAAAGGTTTAATAACAGTTTTTTGAAGAAAATATTTGTCGTAAGTATCCAAGATAAAATTCAAGTAAAAAAAAAAAAATAATACCTTAAATATGTAATTAAACTTTACCATTCATAAAATATTCAAATTTTCTTGATATAAAAGAAATAGACTTTTTTTATTTTTGTAGTTTGTTATACTTTTAATTATATTTTGAAATAAAAAATCAAAAGTGTTATTATTTAATTATGTTAAGTTTAAAATTAACTACTTTATGCTTCAGAATAAAATATAATAATTAGCAGCAGCTCTCAATTTTTAGCATTTAGGCTTCTTAGATTTTAATTAATTTTAATCGATTTTACTTTGAAATGATTGTGTGCATTAATTTTTCGTGTGGTATTATACTTTTAATATGCACAGAATAAAATATTAAAGTAACACTTTAAATTTGTTAAATTTTTAAGTTAAAACTCTTTTTTAAAATGTTGTTGATAAATTTTACTTGTATATGCACCTTACGCAACTTTAAAATCTGTATTCATACATGAATTTAAAATGATACAGTTTCACATAAAATTATGAAAGCTTAATTTTATTATCTTGCAACATTTTAACCTAAAATAGAAAAAAATGAGAAAAACAAAAAATGTTATCGTAAAATTAAATACAATGTTTCCATATTTATTTTAAAAATACATTACAATGCTTCTTATCTGCTTCTTCCGACAAGGTTACAGTTAACTCAATTACTCTGAAGGATACAAAATGAGAGGCTTAAAACTCCCTCTGACATCGGAGAACTGAAGGAATGACAGCTTGTAACGTAAGTCGTGATATGGAATTACTATGACTCCTGTACCTTGTAATCTAGCATTCTTGTTTCTGTAAAACCAAATATGCCTCTGGCATAGTAGAAATATTTTAGTAATAATTCTAAGAGGAAGTTGATTTTTTCCCTTCCCTCATTATTTATATTTATTTTATTGGAAATTGTGTATTTGAAGTATGAACCTTTTCACAAAAAGAAAGAAAGGAAGAGATAAATTGAACGCTTATAGGAAAAATAATGGGAAAAAAAATAGTCATTGTTTTTCTTTTACCCTTCAGCTTTGATTATTGAACTATGAATATATCTATGTGTATATGAAACCCAGATTGTATAAGAGTAATATTTGTCTTACAAACTTTCATTTATGATGATTTTGCTATTATATACGAGACGTCAGGATATTATTTCCTAAACTATTGGAGAAAAACATTTTTTGAAAATTTTTCTCAAGAATTTAATATATTTTTATTCGTAATAAATACACTTCAACGCAAATCTTTCAAAGTACTTTTTTTTTCTTTTATGCATTGCATTGTATTATTTTGTTGGTATTTATTCAGTATGTAATAAAAGCATTTAATATTAGAACAAAGAATTTTTCTGCATGATATTTTGATGGTTTTGAATTTATGGCAATTTTTAAAAGAAAATAGTTCTTAACTTAAATGATTCGCAAAATATTTTGATTTTTTGAACTGATGTTTTTTAGTAGCCAAATTAAGTACGTACAGCTGATTTTTGTGAAGTATCAAAAAAGTTAAAAAATAATCAACTGTGCAAATTATCTTACAATTACTAGACAAAAATAAATGGAAAAATAGCCTTATTTAGAATGCACATTATACTTAATGTTTCATATAAATCATGTAATTCATTATTGAATAATAATGTACAACTCGAAAATGTTAACTAATTATGGGTGAGTTAGATTTTATTAATATTGCATAACTAAACACAGAAAGCTATTGTGACGGTCCTATTAACTTAGAATCTCGATCAACTGATGAAGTATGACCTCAGGTGGAGAAGCTGCATTCCCAAACTATTACACAAACTGGAGGAGTTTGAGGCAAGACAGATTTAACTTTCACCAGACCTACAAGCAGGTCTTAACCCTTAATTCGCACTGCTGCATTTCTGCAACATATGATTTATTTGAATTTAACAGAATATTTTTTAATTACCTACAATGCACTTATCTGAAAAAAAAAAGATTACTGCAACGAAATACATGCTAATTTTGTCACTAGATGAAAGTATATTTTTTTCCAGAAATCACGACAATTATAAAATTATCTGATGCCTCAAGAACTGTGTTTTTGAAATAAAAAGAATCCATTGTATTTTATGCTTCCTCTTGATTATCAACGAAATAAATTACCAGGTAAGAAATTTAAGCATTTTATGATGGATAATAATAATAAAAAAATTATAATTTACATCACTACTGCACAATGTTGCACTTCTGCAACAAACAAAAAATTATTGAAATTCAATTTAAGACTACTTACTTTTTTAATTTCTTCCTTTTTATTATTACTTTAGAACTAGCTGATAGAATCTTTTCATAGAAATTTAAAAAATTGCGAAGTTAAGGGTTAAGTGACCCTGTAACTTAAAATGATGATACGCTGACCAAGATTCCGTGACCATGAACACTAGGTTAAAACGTCCGCAGACTACTATTGGAGCCCATGATGTGTTGATACACTTCATGGGCATAATTATTGCATCTATACAAGCATTTAGCTACACAAGGATATATATATATTTACAGAGAGAAGGAGAGAGAGAGAGAGAAAGATGAGAAATTATATATACACACATTCCATACCCAATGAAAAACTTAAATACAAAATGTCAAATGTATTAGACAATTCCATATATTATTTAATTAGATTTTAAATAAATGAGAATAGAAATTTTGAATAAGTAACGAATACTTACATTTTGCTGTACATAAAAAATTTACTTAAATTTTAATCACCTGTGCATTACACCTTGTCTTCTATTTTGATTTTTAAAAAAAATGTGATATGCATTTAAATATAGGTAAAACGTTTTATTATTGATTTAATTAGATCTAAATATAATTTCTTAGTTTAAAAGAATATTTAAATTCAAGGCTTAGAAAAAATCCTCCGCAATCGTTTTAAGTACTCCCTAGGTACTTCAGTGAATAAGAACAAAAAGAAAAGAAAATGAAAGTTTTAAAAAACGAAATTTAAGTAAGTTATCCTATTTCTTTTTTTATCATTATCTTTTGCAGTAAAGGTAAGAAAGAAAATCCACTGTATTACAAGAAATGAGCTTTCTAGATTTTCCATTTTCTTCCCAAAGATAGTCTTAAGGTTTTACATTTGATCCAAATGCGCCATTTGAAGGAGTTTTCTATAAGTTAATGTCTTTTCCTGATCAGACCTGATTGTACAGTTTCAAAGATAATGAAGGAAAAAAAGAATTGAAATAGTATATATATATGCACATATATTAAAGAACAACGGCTTAAAAATCTCAAATTATTATTGAATGTCCTTAAATTATTGCCTTGAAAAGTTCTGCATCATTATTTTAGTTACAGGATCAAAAACTAAACCGCTAAGAAAATTATAAAAATACATCGAATATCAATTTTTGTAGCACATAAATTTAATGGTTCATACATTTTAATAGTACATTTTCTTACATTTTTTTTATAAAAAAAAACTTTTAGATGTTTTATAAAATATTTATATCCCTTTTCGAGGACATTTATTTTGTAGAGATAGATGAAGATAAATTTTAAACGTTTTATAAAAATATTTATCTTTCTATCGTTTAATATTTAACATTAATTTAAATGCGTTTGTAAAATCTGTATTAAGCTAGTTCTTCACACAATTAACTAAAAAAACTTAGAAAAATAAACTGTCATTTTCAGATGACAAATATACCAAGCTTGAATAAATACTTCAAACACGTACATTTATCATGTCCTAAATCCCAAAGAAAGAATTAACGTAATAAATGTACTTCTACAGATACTTCTTTCTTCAGCTAAAATCTGAATCAAGACCATAATTGAAACCGAAAGCGATAAAAGTTCCAAAACAACCAATGATTATATTAAGTGTGGACTATTAATCTTTAAGCTCATCACTATCAAAATCAAACTCATACCTATGTAGGGTACTTTTTGTAATTATTTTAACAATCTATTTGAAACTGAATTTAAATTGTGCATTTCGTAACTTAAGTTTTATTAAAATACTAAAAAGAACAATGAAATATAAAAGGTATAAGATGTTTAATTCTTTCTATAATGCTTCTGGAACAATATCTAAGTCCTTTTTAAAAAAAATATTTATAACTAAGCTTGAAAAGTCATTTTTTCAACCAAATCCATCGAAATAAAAAAAATTGGTACCTATACAATGCATAGTTGAGGAAATTCGTTGTAGAAGTTAAAATGTGTTTTTAAATACAATGTATAATCTTTTCTAAAGCAATTACTTAATCTCAAAAGAATTAGTTTTTTCTCTGTCTCTCTATTTTTTTTTTGGAGATGCTGTAACATATTTATTTTAAGTAGTTAAACATGTTGATTACGATTTTACAATTTGAGCAATGAGTATGAACAGTCGTATAATTTGTAATACGGGGGGATGTCCGCCGTTAGTTAGACAGATGCCCCCCACTATTTTTTGAATGAAATTTGCTGTGTTAATATCAATAATCCAATACTAAGTAAAGCTTATTATCTTCAAAGTCATTTTATCGTGACAATTTAAGCAAAACTACTCGCATTATATTTATTTTTTTAAGAAATATAATACGATATTATGCATAAAATATAATTATTTTTTACTCCTATACTTATACATATACAGGAACCTTATCACTAATAAAAATCTAATTAATTACAATAGCAAAGTTGGCTATTTTTAAGACTTTAAAATAAATCTCAAACTGAATTTTCAAATTTATTAACCTTTGGTACGAAGAATAAATTATTTGGTTTGTAAATTATTTCCATTTATTATTTTCATTGTAGATAAAATTAAGCAATTTCATCAAATCCTGAAGGCGAAATCAATTGATGGGAAATGTTAAAATAACGTCTCTTCAAGGTCATTTCCCAGATTAAAGTAAAGAATTTGAACAAGTGCCTGATCTGTTTCAGTGAAATGATTAAATAATACTGTCAATAGTTTAAAAGTCTTTATTTAATAAAAATGGTGCATTATTAAACGTAGAAGTAAATAATAAGACAATAGTTAATGAAATACAAATTATTCAAACTAATTAACAAATAATTATAAAATTAGGCTGGTATGTTTTTATGTTTAACATATTTCCTCTCGGTTGTTTACACACTAAAATATCAATCCCTATGATAATCATATGTTGCCATTTTTTAAAAGTATGGGATTGATATTTAGGGGATCGATAGTACTACCTGTATGGTTAGGAAGTACAAGGACTCGACTCTCCACGTATCTCCCCTGGAGAGCATTTTGCCATTGCAAATCCTGACTAATTCATTTCACTGAAAATATTCAGGGATTTGATAAAATTACTTACTTTCCTCAGGAGAATGACCTTGGACAGACGTTATTTCTACATCTCCCTTCAATTGATCATATCCCTTAAGGATCTGATGAAATTCCTAATTTTGTCATTTCCTTGTGACATATATATATACAAGAATATACACCCTTCAAACTCTATCTGCCTCCTTTTCTTTTAAATAATCCCTTATAATTTATATTGATGAGTTTATTTTCATTTTATGCAACTCACGTACATTAAAAGAATAAGAGAATTGAAAACTTAAATTAATAATAGACGCAGAATATTTTATTAAATTAAAACCTTTGATATTCGAATTAAGAAATCAGTAATAAATTAGTTAACGGTAGCAATCATGTCATCTATTTTTATCATTTAAGAAAGCTGTAGTTTAAAAAGCACAAAAAAAAAAGAAGAAAAAAAACTCTGCTAATCATTAGAGCCATTTTTGATAAAGCACACTTTCTAGCATTTCAAAGTACTAAAAAGATAAGATGATTTCGTTAAATTTATAAAAAAATGAGTTTTTTGGAGAAGAAATATTTTTTTTAAAAAATATTCTAATGGCTAAAAACAGAAGAGTTTTTTTTTAATATATTAAGAAACTTAAAAAGCTGTACATCCTAGTAATGGTTTTGGTTAATCTTTTTAAACTCTCATGCTTAAAAATAGGCAGACATATTATAATACACACATTAACATACTAATGATTTTTTCTTTCTTTTCAAAAATAAAGATTTCAAACAGAATATTCATTTTTACCAGGCTAATTGAATTTTATTAAAAATATAACTCTAGTACCACAAAATTTAGAGACAATAAATTCGAATTAAAATATTCCGTATATTGTATTAACATTTATTATAAGGTTTTAAAAATAATATTACTAAGTCCCACTTTAGAATAATTATATGTGCATTTCTATATTTATTTACAGAAGCATAACTGTTAATCGCAATAAGTTAAAAAAATATTGTAAAACTTAAATTTGTATTAATTTTTTAATTACTAATTATAATAAACTTGGCCCCTAGTCACGATGAATTTCGTGGATCTTGAACTGGCACAACACATCAGGTAGTATTAACCACAACAACACAGCATGGAACAATACTATTTGATTTTTAAGTTAACATTTTTAAAATATTCTAAAATAATGCCAATTAATTTTTTTATTTCTTTACATTTAAAGGAAAATTTTACAAAATATATTATGATTACAAAATTATTATGTTGACAGGCTATTTTTATTTTTATTATTTTAAGTTGTTTATTTATCTGATCTTAAATGACGATAATTTCAATATTAAACTTAAAAAATAAATATAGCACGTTCTTAAAATTTTTTTTCGCTAGAATAAAATAAAAATAATCAAAACATAATTTATTATAATATGTAAATTTTAGTTTATATTGTTTTGTCACTATGAATTAAAGTTCTTGAATGAAACAACTTGACAGTTACGACCCCTAATTCACGACTCCTTCTACGCCTAGAATTTACTGATAGATGAATGGATATAGTTGTAACATTTAGGTAATTCGTTGAATTGTGCTGTGGTCAATACAGTTTTGTCATTGCTAGCAAGTGATGATGAAAAAGGGATTTAGAAGATGTGTTCATCATAATATTATATATTTTGCAGTAATGTAAAAAGTAAGAGAAACCTCAGCTAGCACCAAAAATTTATTTTTAAACCACACCTAAAAAGGGGGTTCCCCAAAATATCTTTAAATTTTTAGGGCACCTATTTTCAATCTTTTTTTTTCCCGGTAAAATTAAAATTAAAGCTTTAAAAAATGCATTAAAAAGTAAGGCAAAATGTTTAATTATAAAAAACTTAATTTTTTTAAAATTTTTATTTATTTAACTTTGGTTTAAAAATTTTAAATTTCTTTTTTCGAAAAAATTGGCCAGAGAAAAGGCAAAATAAATTTGGGCCAAATTTAAAAATTAAAAAAAATTTTAAGGGTTTCCCTTTTAAAAATTTAAATTAAAAACCAAGGGAAAAGGTAAACAAAAAATCCTTTTTTTTGGGTTTTAAATTTATTTAAAATTTATTTTTTTAAGGGGGAAATTAAAATTTATCTGCAAGCCTTTCTTGCTTAAATTTTTCTAAAATTTTAAATTTTTTTTGATTTTAAGGGCTCCAAAATGGAAAATTTTCTTTAAATGTTTGATAATTTTAAAAAGTCCTTTTCATTATTTGAAAGCGAAATTTAAATTTTTCTCAAAATTGCTTTTGTTTTGTTCTTTAAAATTTTTCTTCCCCTACTTTTAGGAAAATTTAAAGTTTTGGAATTTAAAATGTTTTTTGGTCCCACCCCATACTTTTTAAAATCATGAAATTTACCCCTTTTTTAAAAAAAAAAAAAAAAAGAAAAAAATTTTAAAAAGAAAAAATTTTTAATTAAAGGGGAAAGAAAAATATTTAACTTTCAATTTTTTTTTTGGAAACAAATTTAAAAAAGTTTTCCCCAAATTAATTTTTTTTAAAACCTTTTTAAATTCCCCGGGAAAAATTTTTCTTTATATAAAGTATTTAAACCTAAAAAAAGGGTTTAAAAGTTTTCTTTGGCTTTTTAATTTTTCCAAAAATCCCAAAAATTTTTTTTAAAAAATTTTAAAGGGCCTGTTTTTTACAAAAAAATTTCAGGAAAAAAAAGGGCTTACTTTTTTTTGAGAAAAAACCATAAGAGAGGGGGCTTTAAAAATTAAAAATTTTAAAAAAACCCTTTTATCACCCTATTAAAATTCAGATTTAAAAATAAAAAAGGTTTTTTTTTCCCAAAAATTTTTAAAAACTTTTTGGGGTTTGTTTTTTTAAATTAATTTTAAAAAAAAACTTTTAAAAACCTTATTTTTATTCCTTAAAAAAATTTTTTTTAAATTTTTTTAATAAAAGGATACCAGGGGGTTTAAAATTTTTTTTTAAAAGAGGGAGATGAAATTCCCAAAATTTGGGAACCAGGAAAAAAGGAATTTCATTAGCCGAAATTTTTTGGAAACCCCCAAAAAAAATTTTTTTTAAAATTTTTTTTTTAAACTCCCCCCCTTTGAAGGAACGGAATTGGGGGGGGTTGTTTTTAAAAAGCCGATTTTATTTCAAAATTTAAAAACATAGAACTTATACGTAATAGAATAAAAAAACTATGAACATAATATATATATATATATAAAATTTGGATCAACTTCTTTGTAGAAAATCTTAACTTCATAATTATTGATGTGTTTGATTTTTTTTTCTTTCAAACTTCTGGTTTGACACAAGCAAAATTTTTAAAAGTTAAGAAATTTTTTTACGAATAATGCTATGGGGAAAAACGTGTATTTTTCAGTAGGTAGCTTTTCGTATGTAATTATTTTGTGATTTTTCTTCATTTAATTGTTAGAATTTCATATTATTATATTATTGCTTTAGGTGTTTAAAAAAAAAAGGAAAAACAACTTTTTTTGCTTACTAAAATAATCACTTTTTATATATTCCTTAAATAAACAATTCCTTAAGCAATCCTCTTAAGAAATGTTTATTTTATAATTGATAGGAAATAATACATCCTTTCCATATGTTTGTGTAGATTTTATAAAGAAATTTTTTTTATGTAATAAGGAATTTTGTATTTTTTTTTTCAAATATTGCATTATATGTTTGTGAGATAATGTATTTATCTTTGAGTAACAGGCATTATATTCATTTTGTATAAATTTTGCAATATCTGAGCAAAATTTACTTTTGGAATTAATTAGATAAACAAAAAAATTTGATATCTAACCTTTTTCTTACCAACAAGGTGATATTTTTAAAGTTAAAGAAAAATTTCCCTTTTTAAAAAGGTTATTTTTAAATTTTTAAATAAATTCAAATAATTTAAACCCTTTTAATTACTTTTTCAATTTATTTTTTTCATTTAATGTAAAATTTTCCCTATAAAGTTATATAATGGGCCAAACATTATTTGAAATATTGAAGTCAAATATCTTTCAACCATGTATGTTGTTTAAAGCAAGAAATTATTTTTACTGATGAGTTTAACTCTATGTCTCGGATACACTTAAAAATACATAAGACTAACTTAAGTATGCCTAAACTTCAAGCTTCATTACCTATAAAGAGTATTATACACTATCTAACAATGTTTCCTAAGTAAATGGTGAATTATATCTAAGCAGAATATTATGACATTGTAAATTCTCATGAACTCAGCTGTGTCTAAGAGTATTTGTTCAGTCAACTTCGAATGCATAGACGATAATGTCAGTTTATTCTATGTCATTGATAAGAAAATGGAATATGGAAGGGAGTTACTTTTTCATTCTTTTTCAAAAAGTATCAAAAAATATATTCTTATCGCGAACTTTGGAACTCCGCCAAACTGTTCCACCGCTTCAAAAGACATATCTAGCTTGCGTTCACTAGTATTTGCTTTATGTCATTTTAGATATGAATTTAAGTCTCAGAGAATTTCCTTAAAGTTGTAAAATGCATTTACTTGAAATGAGACGTAGAAAGGAGCTCAAATTTGGAATTCAAAATATATTTATATAAACATTTGGAATTCTATCTTCGTGGGGATTTTCTTTATAAATGTGAAAATTGTTTGACATTTAAACGCCACTTTTAGATATTTTTAGAATTTAAATTTGGAGATCTTTAAAATATTTTTTTTCCTCAAACACTATAGATTTTTTTAAATACTTAAGTATTCGAACACGCATTCAGAGTACTTTAAAAATATACTGAAACATTATAGATACTTTTTATGGAATCAACACCATTAAATACTAATTCTTAATTAGTAATGTTTAAAAAAGTATCAATTATAAATCAATTTGTGTTTTTTTTTAAAATATTTAAAGCAGTAAGAGGAAAAAGTGAAATATCATTAAAAGTATTATTTAATAATTCATTTATATGGGGAACTTTATTTTTTTATAAAAATGTAAACGTTTTGAGCGAATTTAATAAATATTTCAAGAAATGTGGCATATTTTTGAGGCCAGTATTAAAATAAAAATCCGTAACTCAAAAATTATTCACACATTAAGAACTATTTTAGTACATATTCTAGAAAACAAAATGACTATCCGGTTTAAACCGATTCACTGAAATACAATTATAATTATTTGAATTATTAAACTTGTCATGCCAAACTTTTAAAATACAAGGGAAATTTTAAAAAAACCAAACCCCCCAAACCCAATTTTTTTGGCTTCATTAAAAAAAAACAAAATAAAACAGATTTTTTAATTTTAAAAAATTACCCCTTTTTAAAATGAAATAAAAAAAATGTGTGTGTTTTGATTGAAATTGGTTATTTGAACTTATGTAAAGTATGTGATTGGATGCTTTATATAATGTGCTTGCATAAAAATTACATAATATCAGTCCTTTATTCTCTTTAAAAATGAGACAACCTTTCTATTGCTTAAAAATAAAATGGAATATTTCAAATGGCATTTTTAAAATATTAAAATTCTAGAAAGTGCACAGTTGAAATAGAGAAAAACCTTTTATATTTTTTATAATAAGAATAATTATTATATAGTTATTTGAACTTAATCTATCTCAATAAATAAAGAACGAAAACACATGGGATATTTATTCAAAAAATACCTTAAGAAATTGGACAGAAAAAGCCTCAAGGGTTATAAACCGATACATTTCAATAAAGAAAAACCACTATATTTTTACTAAAACATATTCCAAACAAAATTCACTTTTCAGGGATACAAGAACGTCTGTATGAAATAAATCCTCGAGTAAAAAATATTTACCTTTAAGCCCTCTTAGTAGAGTTAATAGAGGCTGTAAAATCATGCCATTTCTTTTCGATATTTTTTAAAACGTTTTTCATAAAAACATCGCGTATTTTATACTTTATTCACTTATATTGAGCTCGAGAAATCTTAGATCCTTGAAACATGTTCAGATAGAATTTTTGACCGTAAAAAATGGAATGCGATTTCTTGCTGGAAGAATAAATTCAGTTATTTTCTCCCATGAACCGACTTTTGAGAGATAATATATTTATTGCTGGTGAAAAAGTAAGCTTATATATTTTAATATCTCTCACACTAATTTAATATTGTATGTACAGTTTGGTTATTAAAATTGTTAAGCAAATTTCATTAATTTATAAATTTTCTTTGAAATTGATCCCAGTTTGTACTATACTGAAAAAATTCTTATATTTAAAGCATGATTAATATATTTCTGTAATGAATTCTGGGTGATAAGAGATATTAGCATATAATTCACGCATTATAAAAGCAGTAATTTCAAATTTTAAAATTTATTTATTTACTAAAATTAGTCAATTAAGAAAAAGTAGTCGTCATTCAACTTAAATTGAATTTAGAATTCCAATAATACTGTTTAATGCATAAATAAATAGCTTCATTACCGCAACACATAATTTTTAGCATAAAAACTTTACTCATTTTAAGTACTTAAATACATTCATCCTAAGTTATATAAAATACGATTCCATAACATTTCTAGTACTGTAAAATTTAAAAAAAGAATATCTGAGTGTATCATCTGCAATGCTCCAAATTTAAAATTGTTTATTAAAGCAAAAAGTATAAAGTATTCAATAGCAAATACAGAAAAAAGTAAGAAATATATTAGTCATTTAGGTATTAGTTTTAAGTTATAATATTTGAGTTAATATAAAGTATTTTAATTTAAATAATTATTTCAAATTGTCGGTAGAAAAGACCAAATAATGAGATTCTCATAATGCCATGTAATAATTAAAACCATATACATATCGATATGCTATTCGAATTGCTATCTTAATTTGCAACATACCTCTAACTTGTTTATTGGTATTCTCTTTGTTTAGACAGGAAAAGGAACGAAGGTGTTTTGCAGCAGTTTACAAAAGTAAAATAATGCGGGGAAAAAGAAATTCAGATTAAATTAAGCTCGATACTTTAAAATTTTGGTATATATCTTCTTTATTTGAAAATTGTTAAAAATATATTTTCGTTTCTTACTGTAACACATAAGTACAGAATTATAGGTTTAAAAAGAAAACACTCCTTCTAAAATTTATAAGAGGAAATGCTGATCTGCTCCATTTTATTACAGGAAAACAAACTTAATTTTATAAATATATTAATCTATATTCAATTTTTTTTTTTATTTATTTTATACGTAAATATTGGTTTGTTATTAATATAAATTAATGACAATTTTTATGATTTAAATAGTCTTACCTCCACAAGAGGACTTAAAAAAATCTATTCATTGTATGTTATAACAGTATTAAGATGCATTCAATAAATTATATACACTCAGTGGCATTTAAACAGCTCTAGAAGGAATCCTATCACAACCTTTTTAAAAAATTTTTAAATAAAAAGAAAACTGTTATGCAAAAACCCATATTTTGGGGAAACTCTGCATGACGAAAAATCTAAGGGGGATTGGAAAATTTAACCGGCAGAGATATAAATATCGACATCTTGTAAACTCCATATAAAATTGACAGTGATTGATGCAGTAACGGAAATAGAAGAAGAATCATATCCTTTAGACGCTAAAAGTGGTAATTTGATCATCTGGTGGACTTCCATAGTAATTACGTCTTTAGAAATGAAAACTTACAAGATTACTGTTGATGGGTATAACCTGTTATTAAAATCATTTCGAGATTACTATCCAACAGTGAACACATGAAGGAAGTAACATACTTTGGCAAATTTAGGTAGGACCATACCTTTAAAGACAAAAAGATAATAATTTTTTGAGAGGTATTACACAAATCTGTTAGCGATCAAGCTTGTTATTTGCAGAGCTGTAAGTCCTCGATTGACTGTACGAGCCATAGCGAGATGAATACAGGAATTGAATTTCAGTTACCGCAGCCTTTTAAGAGTTTTGCCTTTGAAACTTAAAATCATCACTTTGGTAGTGCTAGGCTAGAACATTGTCAGGGACTGTGGAATGACGTTCTGTCATTTTCAACGAGGTATCACACATATCTCGAACAGTAGGTATTATAATTTATAGGGAGACATATAAATTCATAGGTGGTGATTCATATGAACTAGTAGTGGTTCCTATCACAATCAAAACTGAGTGTTATGGGATGATGTTTTACAGTGTTATGTGCTGTTGTTCTGGGTCACGGGTTCTGGTGCTTGGCCTAAGCAAAATGTTGTGTATTTCATATATAAGAGATGTCCATGCCATGTGCAAAAACTAAAATGTATCCTTCCGGTTTTCCCAGATTTCACCACTTTTAAGTACGTCCAGGAGCAGAGAAAAAGCGACTTGTGTTACCATTTCTCAATTTAGAAAAAAGCCAAAAAATAAGCGGAGATAGATGTTTTCCCAAAACAATATTAAACACTTGCTTGATTCAATGTCACATCGCAATGCGACCTGAATTGTAGTACGCAATGAAGCAATGTCCTACCAGGAAGATTGACTTAAAGCCCATTACTTTCCTCGTTACTGTGCTACTCAAGTTTGAGACCACTCGTATCATTCATATACTTCATGAAAAAGTTGAAAAAAATAGCATTTTTCAAAATTTATTTTAATAATTTATTTGAATTTAAATACATGTTTATATGTGCATTAAATTGTACATCAAAATATATATTCAACGCAATTATGCTTCAAGCTAAAACAATAAATCAAGTTTAAATTATGAAATATTATATTTCGGAAAAAATTAAAACGGGAAAATTTTAAGCATGGTAGCTACTTATTCCTTAAAGAGAACAAGAAAGAAAAGTTGAATCCTTCATTATTACTAGGACGTTTAACTAGTAAAATCATTTGGTGTAAAAAGAATTTCTGAATTGTTTCTAATTAGATTTAAGGTATCCGACTACGTTCGTGGAACCATGATTTTAAAAAGCGCATAAATGTATAATTTTCATGATATTTAGTGTCACTTAGATTAGAATACATGCATAAAATTCTGATAAAAAATTATTTAATTTTGTTATTTTCTGTTCAACTGCATTTTAAATTGGGACAGGTAATATATCTCAATTTCACTTAAATTAGTGATGCACTGATCATCGCCACTCGTATTCATTTGTGCCGTTCCTGAGTGGGATATTCAATTAAAATCTTCAACAATAACACGGACTTGATGAACTCTTTATTTTGATCTTTCTATGCAGCTTACACTACAACAAATGTCTTTCACTTTACTCTTAATGCACCAAATTTTTCTGCCTCTTCATGTGAGTATTCTTTACTTTTCTAGTTTATGTTAGCGTAAACAAAACAATCCAATGCATATTTTAAATTCAGAAATCTTTGTTATGCACAATTGCTGGTGCCACTTTTTAAGTTTCAAATAAAACAATTTTTGGTTAAATTTTGGCTCGGCTGTTTTTGTACCATTCTTATAATCAATGGTTTGAAACAAGATATCTTATAGTAGTTTGTGTACTATGGTTTGAAACTGCGATTATTCACACAAAACTAGCAAGTCATTAAAATAAAGCAAATTATTGAAAGTTTATTAGAAAATTGGTTTTCTACTTAATTTTTTAACGCATATTTTATGTTTTTTAAGCTTATTAAATTTCATTTCTAAACAGTCATTCGTTCTTCATACGCTTTTATTGACAGTAATAATGTATTTCCGATTATATTTCCGCCATTTCTAAATCAAGGAAACTGCACGTCTTATCAGTACACATATATATAATTCAAATCGCTTATAAATTTCTTATATGTATATTAAAATATATTTGGTATCATAGTGACGGCAAACATATTCTGATATGTAACGAAATATTATATTTGTATTATGCGTAACATTAAATATTAAACACTATATGTAAGACTTTTTATGAAATTTTGAATAAATGTATAGGTAGAGGAGGATAGATATAGAGAAGTTTAAATAAATTTGAATAATTTGTACTAGAAACTAATACCTGTCAAATATATTATTCGTTTTTATTGCACCCTCTTTTATAATTTAAAATGTTCCACGAATCTTAGCCATTTCCATTTAATATTATGATTATGTTATCAGACTGCGTCTATCATAATTGATTATGACATTGTTTTGTGTTTTATTTAGTAACATTTTATATTTTGTTATAATATTATTTAAAGTTTATCGTTTCCACTGTCATATTATGTTTCATTTTAAATACGTCATATGAAAATATATTGACTCGCATGAAAAATTACAATTACACTTTTTTTGTGTGCATAAAGTATTGCATGCCTTCAATGGAAGCTAAATAAAGCTATATGTTGACACACCAAATGCTGTGAAAGTATTTTAATAACATATATAAACGCGTTTTGTAAATTTGAATTACAATCAGTGAAAATGTTTGAGAATAAACTATAAATCAACCATAAAACGCATTAGACTCCCCCCATTTTTGAAATTCTAGATATGTTTTTTAATCAAAATTTAAGAAACAAATTGTTTAATCAAACATACTTAAACTACAACAATGGTTTTAGAGGAACGAAATTCATAATGACAATTTTATTATGTTGGTAAAAGAAACAAACTAAGTTTTTTTCTTTTCTTTTTATATCTTAAGCAGAATAAAATATGTTTATTTAACTTCTATACAAAGTATCATTGTGAAATCTAATGGTTATCTCAGAACAATCAACTAACACTATTAAATATATCAAATGAAGCGTTTTGGTACATTTTCTTGTGCAAACAATACTTACTTTGTAGAAGATCCCATCAAGATTATATTTTATTTATTACATCTATATAGTTATTCTACTAAGCAAAATAGTTAAGATTACAAACCAGAACAAAGCCACTAGTAAAAGAAAGCAAAATGCAATATAGAAGCAGAACCCAAATAAGCCAATCTGGAAGCACTTTCACATCCATAAGGATAAAAAGTAGCAAATTCTTCGAGTAAAACTAATCTCAGAAAGTTTTGACTTGAATTGCCCATATCTGATATGAAATAAGATACTCATCTTACTGCTCGAGCGATTCTGATAAGGTTTCATATAACCCTCCTGCATGTTAAATAAAAAAGTAAATTTTTCAACTCTTTTTTCACCACAACTCTTTATGTAAAAGATAAACATGAAATATTAACCCAAGCAAACCCATTAGAGATTAAATGGCATTTCTTTTCCTTGGTACGTGCCAAAATAAACAAATAAAGAAACCCAGAAGAAAGTTAAACGATTTGTTGTACAACAACGTAAAAACGTAAAAATAAAACGAAAACTAAAATAAAATTCCGTGTTAGACGATTTCGTAACTGTTATATATGTTTCCGTGTACGGAGCTACGACATTTGATACAATTTCGGGAGGAAAGTTCAGAGTTTAGAAGCTGCTAGGCGGCTTTGTATTTTTCTCTTTTGTTCCCAGAATCACGTAGGGTTGAAAATAGGACGATTTCCTTACGACCCTAGTTCCATTAAGGAAAAGGTTCTGGTTATGATTCGAACCACGCACCGCCCCGGATCGTTGAGGCGTTCTTATTATACAGGGGCGGCCACGGGAATTGTTCTCGCCAGTCGATCCATCATGTAAAAAGCAGATCATTTAACAACACCATTATTTAATAAGATATAGAATAGAACTGCAAAGAAATGAAAGAATTCAGAGAAAAAAAACAGTAGGCAATTCGATTTAGACCATATAATATATCAATGAAGATGATTATCTGAATGAAATTTCAAATCCCTTTACAACTGATGATTAATATTGAAATAGTTATCCAACCAATACAATGATACATTGCTCTGAAAATTTTCACACATTTGGGAATTTTTATTTTCTTTTATTTAAATGAATTTAAAATTTCTATTAATTAGTAAAATGCTAACGATAGACCCTTCCACTGAAGTGGAATTAAAGTTTAATACCTAACTTCTCTCCTTTTAATCCTTGTAAATGAATATTCTTCAATTTTTATCACTTATTCTTTTCGATATTTTATTTATCATTATTTATGTATTTAATCGATAATTTTGATACTTACAAAAAGTTCCCGAAAAATGCATTTGACCCGGAAGAAGTTGCGCACTGGTGACAAAATCACCCTAATTCTTTTTTTTTCAATAATTAATTTTTATAGTACTTGATAAAAATCGTAATTCCAATGTATAAGTTCCTTAAAAGAAAGTATACTTACCTACTTTTAAGTACTTTTCAATATATTTTTTTGATTGTTTGAGAAAAGATCCAATCAAACTGAGCTAAAATAATGTTTCAAATGTGTGTGACTATAATAAAGGACAGAAATCACAAACGCTTTTCACTAACATTACAGGCAAAACTGTCATAATTTGTTCGTTATTGTAGTTTTGTTGTTCTTAGATGATCAAAAAATAACATGTTGAACTTTTCCCTGCTTATGTTTTTTGACACAGGGAGCAATACGGCTAGAGAAACGCTTGTAACTTCATTTTTTTTTAAATATTCTTTAGGTAGATTTTAAAAATCTTCCTTTCGTCTCAAACGTTAAATGTTCATTCCCTTCCTCACATTTACTTTTGCTATAATGGTTAATATCCATTATTTCATTTTTTTTAATTTTTTTTCCCTTGCTTGATCAATTTCTTCTTGAGAAGTTTAAATTTCCTCCTATACAGATCGCAGATACCTATATATATATATATATACTGTAGCCTGTTCATAGAAATTATTATACAACAAAAGGGATCGCATGGGGAACTTAGTCATCCCAAATACCTTAATATTGGAAAAAAACAAACAACGTTTACCACTCCTAAAAAGGATAGAGATATGCGACAAATACATTTTAGTTCTCATTAAGACTCATATAGGAGGTTACTGACAAGATCACTGGTAATAAACAAACAGGTTTCCCAGAATTACAATTTTCTTGAGCCCCGGGGTGACTCTGTGCCCTGCGTGATTTCTACCGGGTTAATTTCTTCATATAGGATGTCTTACGTTTTCAAGAATATATGTATATCATGCAGTATAAAAAGTAAGCATTCTTCTCTTTTTTCATTTCGAATAATTTTGATTATTACACAAAAGTATTTTTCATTACTTCATCAATTTTACACATATCCTTGATCATTAACATATTGTTTCATTTATTTATAATTTCTGTCAACTATTGGAGAGAAAGTTACACATAATCATGTTATTAAACATCGTCCTTCATTTCAGTAATACGCGATCATCAAGACGATAACCCACTATCCAAACTTCCATAATCTATAAACAATTATTAAAGTTCTGCAAAAATTTAACCAGTTGCAGCCTCATCGTTCCAAATTGTAAAAAACCCATAATTAAAATTATGGATGCTTTTAAATATCCAGTAAAGAAAATTTGATTTATTTAGTGCTTATTTAGTGCGTAAAATAATTAAGGTTAATATGAATATAGGTTTATTTTTAATTTGCTATCAAAAACAACTTAATTGCATTGGAATTAAAATAAATAACATTCCATTAAATTTCTACAATGAACATCTTTATCCAAACAAAATATTATTTAATGCCTTTAAACATATTTTTAAAGAGGAAATTCAGGAGGATATATGTAAAATACTTGATCAAAAATAAAATGCAAATGTTTCAATATTTTTTTCTATTCTGAAGATCCCCCAAGAAACATAAGATAGAGTTTAATTTAACTCCCACTGACTTAAAGTATGAACTTTTTCAGATTTCTGAAAAAAAAATCACATCAAAATTGTAAGCCCTATCATTATATCAGATGGAAAAAAACTCTTATATTTAATTAAGTTATATTTCTAAGAATATATTCATTTAAAAATTATTATTAGTGTTTGAACACACAACAGATATTTAGACATTATTGGATACGTTTAAACAAGCAAATTCCTATGAAGCAATAAAGCTCTTTACCAACGATTCTACTCTGACTATTGAGTAAAATATCGTCCTTATCTACTACATTAAGATCTTTACATTAGTGAAAGAAATGCATTATAATAATATCCTCATATTTCAACATTAGAATTAAATCTGATAATACTACCATGAAAAATGTATAAAATACCTTTAAGTTCAAAAATATCTTTAGCTAAAAGAAGTTTATTACAGCGCATTAAATGTCCAAACCTAAAACAAATGTACTTGGACACCATGGTCGATATTTAAATATGCAAATGTCGGGGAAATAATCAGAAGTGAAAAAGTAAGCTGTCGTTGCAGAAGACGTCGTGAAGATTAGTCATAGTGTCGGTAATGGAAGTGCTGGAAAATCAGGACTCAAGTGTCACGCTATCCGTAAAGCGCGGAAATCCGCACCCACTAATTATTTCCCAATCAACAGACACAATCTCTGGTTTTCTCACCTTGTCTCCAGCAGCCTTAGTGCGTGTCTGAGGGAAGTTAAATGACTACGGAAATTACAGAGCACCAACTTCGTTTGTAAGTGCGTCACGTAGATGTGGCCCAAACCATTACGAGGATACGACACTGTTGATCTGGAATTATTCATCACGGGTAAATGCGTTTTTCCCTCTGGGATGGTCGCATAATCATATTTGAAGGTGGAAGTTTGTAGTTTTGGTGTGATTCTTACTCCACAGGCAGAAGGCGTGATGAGTTGCAGAGTGGGCAATCGATTTTGTACATGTAATTGGTGTCATTTTGCACAGAGTGGTTAAGACTTGAAGGATTTAGGTGATTTTTAGCAGGGAAAAATGACTACTAACTGATGCTTATGTTGTACACGTAACACTTCTGTGATAATTCATTCTAAAATATACTTAATTTTCATGATGTAAATAAATGTGAAATATTCCCTGCACATTTCTGAAAAGTGCAACACTTGAAAAAGAATCTTGAATTTATGTTGTTAAAATGAATTGTATTTGAAAAACTTCAATTTTTGAACCTCGGTAATAATTCTAAGAAATATATGTGTGTATATATATATGAGACTGAGAATGTGTGACAGAGGTATATTTACACTACACGTCCCCCTATAAAGCTGTACGTGGGCTATTGGCAACGAACCGCATAAATTTGAACCAAATTCAAATGATGAAGACAAAACTTGAGGCATCTCCCTCTCTAAACTTCCACAACACACCAATGGGAGGATGTTTGGGCCTTTACATATTTAACGTGCATCGGACCCCTTTGCAAGTCGGGTCTTCAAATATCCTTGGCTCGAATTCATGACATATCAAGCCTGAATTCATGACCTTGACTAGTAGGTTCTGGTATAAATATATATTAAATACACGATATAGAATAGTTTTTTGTTAAGTAATTTTTCATCAATTGCTCCAAAAATGTTAATATGCCTGTACCTTTAATTTTTTTTTTTGCTATTTTTTACATTTAAGAAAATTTTAATAAATTAGCTTTTATTTTGAAACTATATTCTGTTTGCACAAAAATACAAATGTAGGGTGTGAATCAATAATGGATTTGAATTCATTTTTTACGGTTGAAATATAAGTCACATAATATTACAAATGATAGAGTAATAATTATATTGCATTACGTATGGATTGAGAATTTATTGCAACATAGCATAGCAAATGAATACAGGTTAGCAATATAGAAGTTTTCAAAATTGACAAAAAATATTTCTAATTTTAATATAAGTCTACTTATAATTTTGTTATATAAAGTATAAACAATTGCGATAAGAAAATATAATTACTTATTTTCTTAGAATATGTCACATTTTCTTAAGGGCACACAGTATACGATCAATTGACAAATATCGGACAAAAATTCAAATCTAATTTTTTAGCCTAAATTATTTTTAATATTATTTTCTACAAACTCAAAAAATTTGAAAGCTCCAAGTTTAAGAAACGCAGAGTTGTGATAACCTCTACGTTTGTTTTTATTCACATCCCAATGGCAAATGAAAATTTTAAACTGAATTTTATCCGAAAGATAAAATAACTAGTTGGTCTTCATTTAAAATACTAAGGCATTTTTCCTATTGTGCAATACTTGAAAGATTTTTTCACTTGTTGCTAATAGTACATAGAACAAAAGTTGGTATGCATTTTTCAATTAAATCAATACTTATTTTTTAAAAATAATTGAATTTAAAATTTACACATTTTTTAAGGAATTTTCAATAACCATTCATAAAAAGTAGTATTGTACGAATACCAATCATGTTATCGCCAAACCCATACCAACTGCTCTTATACTTAATTTAACGTACTTGTAAATCAAATTTCATTTATGTACATCAATTTTTGTAAGAGGAGTAGCATTTTAAAATCACTTCTTGAATTTTTAGTTTTTTCCCTTATAAAATTAAATGGTTAGTTTTTTTTTATCAGATTTTGACCACCAAATCTGTTTTAAATTATACATACACATAGCAGGCAACCAAAAAAAATTAAAATCATTAAATTAAAAAAAATTGTGTAAATCGTACCATGGCCCCTGAAAAAATGGATTTAAGTAATTCATTTTATCATTTTGGTACATGTGTTTTAAATCGTCAAGTTATTCACTTTTAAATATAGATTAAAGTAAGCATTCAAAATTAAATAAGCATGTATAATTACATTTTACCAATATATATGAAACGTACAAAACATCTTTATGATATCTTATTTCTTTCTGGCTGTGGAACATACTGAGATAAATTATTAAAAGAAAATAAAAAAACCAAGTTCATTAATTTTCTTTGGGGAATTGATCATTAATTGAGTATTTTTACATTCAATAATTTATGACACAGTAACGAATAATAATTAGTTAAAAGGAATGAATTCCTAGTGTATAAATATATAGTTAAATGTTAGTAAAAGAAATTAATTTGAATAGTTAATTTTCCAAGTTGACTTGGCTTAGTTATTTTTCTAATATGGCAGTATTACTAATACGCAATATTATTTAACGAAAATAGTATTTACGATTTTTTCGGTGAAAAGATATTTGTTAACTTATTTTATATTTTGTGTATCCAAGTGTAATTTAATCCCGCCATAACATATCGATTCATCATGATTAGGTTAACGTTTTCTTTTTTCTTTCTTTTTTTTTTGTTTTTGTTTTGAACACAACATTAGCCATATTATTTTTTAAAAGTTATAAACATTAACAGAATGTATGTTAATAAAAACCGAGCTTTGAACAAAAAAATTGTGGAATAAAACTGAAACTCATAAATAAAAAAAGGGTGTTAGTAATCAATAAACACTAATATGTCATCATAAAAAATTGTGTTTAAAAAGGCATGTGCTTAAATTCTTAACTAGATACCACAAAATAAAAGTAGCATGAATTCTTAAAATAAATATTATAGTTTTTACATAACTACTAATATATTTGAAGGTTCATTTTTTAAATATAACAGTTAAAATATTAATAAACTCTTTTAAATCCATATTAATATATTAATTAAGCAGCTTAATTACCTATGTACATACTAGGTACTTAAGATGGCGCACAGCTTAAGTACTTATGTACATACTAGGTACTTAAGACGGCACATACTGCAAATAAATTAATAAATTTATTTGTAGACAGTAATTAATATTTGTTAGTAAATTTGACTCGTATAAAGTTTATTCGGAATCGGAGTAGTACTCGAGATGAAATATTTTGCATAATAAAATAACTGAAAAAATCTCAATTAAAATGCATTTTTTTCCAGAAAACTCTAGAAAATAAATAATAAATGTCTAATATGTAACAATGCATTATTAATTGAAATAAAGGCTTATTTGTTTTGAAAACAAAGTAATCTGTTTTAAGTGATTTCATACTTGTAGCTTAGTAATGAAGTTAAAACTATTTTCAATTCTATGCTTAGTCTAGTATATAGAAGTACTTTACATTAATAAATCAGGCGATTTAAATCTTAAATTTCTCTTAAAAGTTAACATGCATTTAATTACAATCAAAGGAAAAATTTGTATTTTATTCTGCGTCAGCAAGTAGTTAATTAGCTTTTATGTAAATATTTTATGAAATAATGGTAATTTTCCGTAAATTTTAAACCTCCAAATATTTGCCTTAGTTCAAGCAAATAATACAGATACTGATAACAAAAGATTAGAACAGCGATATATTGCGGTAATTCAGAAGAACAGTGAAAAGGGGAAAAAATAGCTACACGATCCACATCTCATAAGATCGATAAATTTTAATGTATTTCTATAATTAACTTAACTAAACTGTAATTAGATACGTCTAATAATATTTAATTCCTCTAATTATGAACGAGTTTAATATACAGAATTACAATGATAAAAAAATCAAAATTACTATCACAATAAAGATAAATATGTTAAAACTGTACATATGACCTAAACTGCATAATTTTGTCTTTATTTGCTTATAGAACTAGTTTTTTTTTTATTTGAATTGGATCACATCTCATATAATTGATTCAGATTTGTCTGAAATATGTCACAGAGCCTTTTCGTTTTATTTTATTTTCAGAATAACATGACAATACACCAGAAATTTGCATTATGTAATTACATTAAGAATTACATTTGCATGATTTATTTAATAAAATCATTGTTTTACATATTTTAAAAACATTCATTATATTAAAAATATAGAATTAAATTATATAAGAACATATCTATCTAGATTTCAAAATCGAAGGTTTAATATATTAATAACATATTTTGAGATTAAAAATATGCACAAAAATATATATTGTAATGAAATTAACTTAAAGTAATGTTGAAATAGAAATTGCATTTTTTTTTAAAATTCTTTGAATTCATATCGTAAATTTAAATTATATCTTCCACTATTATATCTTCATAATGATTTATTTCATTATTGCATACGTTTTTTAGTATATTTGGCAAAAGTAAATCTTATTAAACTTCAATTAACGCTTTGTTAATACTTACGAATATATGGCACATAAAATTTCTTCATTAATTAATATCAATTTTTTAGCGCATAGTTTCATACATTTCTCTTAGAATTAATCTTTTTAACATTTATTTAATTTCAACATTAATAAACATTTCTTGTAATGCCTCTATGTTTCAGATATCCCCAATACATTACTTTAAAAATTGATTATAGATCTCGGTCAATAAACCCCCAAAAAAAAATGAAAAAACTAATTTGTCCATATTAAATGTGTGCTACAACGTAAATCAAACTTTTTCACCCGTAATTAACATTTAACTAGTCTGAATTGCATTTCTTTTTTGTTTTCAGAAAAACACATTACCTATAAATTTTATATGCCTTTAAAAAAATCATATATAGAAGGCATACTATTAGAAATGCAATGCAATGGAACATTCCGAAATGAAAAAAATAACATCTTAATGATAGATAAGAATAGGGAAAAATAAGAGACTTTCTATCAAATGTTACGGCATCCTATGATTCTTGGAGACCTTGGTCCCTGAAGTGTCCATTAATTTGGAGGCATGGTGTTTCCCAAGACAATCATTGATTTCTCCTATTCCAGGAGCCTTCAGCGTCTTTTCGAGTGAAATCTCCGGAGTAAAATTCTTGGTGAAAGTGATACTTGATTCTATTTTTAAGGCTCTGTTAAAACCAGCGCAGAGTAGGCGACAAGAAATCTCGGAGAAAAAATAATCCTTGTCTTTATAGGCTGTAATTTCCTTCCTTTATGTTTCGTAAGACGAGCTAAGTGAAATATATGTGATACTGTCCCATGACAGGAAATGGTTTTGTAACGAAAAAAAAGAGGAACGAAAACCTAAACGAAATTTCACTCCAGAAAAACTACTTTTAGGAAAAGAAAAGAAGAAAAGAAGAAAAAAAAAATTGTTTTCCGCTGTTTTTACTTGGTTTCTCTTTTTTTCCCAAGATCGTAACTTCTGATTTATATCTCATGCCTCTTGTAAAATGAAAGTTTTTGAAAGTTTCCCAGACTAAATATAAATTTCTGAGAGAATGAATATGTGAGAAATGTTTGTTGAAATCCCTGATATTGCTTGTGGATATGTATATGAAATCACATATTTTCTAAAACCCTTTCAACAGCATAAATCACGCATTCATGTAAGTGACTTTTATTTCATGCTTTATGCCTGGAAATATATTAAATCATCCTCTTTATTTCAAGTTATGCCGCTGAGATATGCTTCAAGAAACTCTAGCGGAACTTGTTTAGCATTTTATTCTGCTTTATTTTATGTCTTCGTGCCCATTGGTGAAATGGAATAATAGAAAATATGAAAATGATCTTTAAAATTAATATTTTTTTAAATGTCAAATTGCTCAAATGTTTAAGTGTTTACATTCTTCTTGCCGCGTATATATATTTAACTCATTTTTTTTTTCATTTCCTTTAACGTTTATTTAGAATTATAATTTAATAAAATTGTATATGATTGCATATAAATTGCTAATTGTAAGAGTATAAATAGCTCAGATACAATAAAATTAAAATACAACATTTAGGTAAGCAAATGTTCATAGATTTTTCTCAGGATATTCATAACCTTACAAGAAAGGAGCAAGCCTTATATGAAATAAGCAATCTTTATATGAAAGGAACAATCTGTGAAACCATAATATGAATCAAAAATATATTAACGATTTAAAGTATATTGATATATTAAAATTTATACATCACATAATAGCCTTGTTGGAATCAAAAATTTAGAAAATATATCATAAATGATAGGAATATTAACTTATTTGTTATAATTTTGGTGCTGATAGATAAAAAAAATAGCATTTCTCAAGGTATATACTATTTAATTTACAGGAAATTTTCAATTCATGACAAAGAGAGAAACGCAAATTATATTTCCAACTGTGTGGTTATTATTCTATGGCCATTAGATAAAGGTGTGCTGTGCAGGCACCGCCATGCATAACTCAATCATAGATATAGCATAGATATAGCTCTACGACTTTCAGAAAGACACCTAAAAGGATTCGAGATATAGAATGAAATTCTAAGGCCTTAGGACACAAGTCTTTTTGATGAAAGTAAAGTTCTTATATGCAATGTTTGGCTGGACGGATAATACCAGAAGATTGATTATATTTAGAGAATGCAGTAACTAGCCAGATATCTAGGTCTGAATTTCCTTGAGATTATCTGGGATGTTATAGGTCGGGTATTGCAGTTATGTATCTCTCTTTAAAGCACTCACAGAGCTCAAGAATGCCTTGGTGGATGTGTGGAATTTATTATCTCAAAAACTCCTAAATAACTTCGTAAACTGCATTATAATTTTTTGTAAAAACGTTATTGCTTTCAGAGAGGACCACAACTTATATTAAACCTTATACAAGGGCATTCTTGTTTCATTATTTTTAGACTACCCTGGTTTCATGAATATAAATCATGATTATTTGGGAGTACCATAATTATTTTATCATCAATTTTTGAAGTCATAATTTTATGCATTTTGTTACAAAGTGTCCCCTAAATTAATTCAGTAGTCTTAGAACGTGTTTTTTTCTTAACGTTTGTATACTAGTGAGTTTGTGAATGTATATATTTCAGAGATAAAATGTAGAGAGATACAAAGTTATGTATTTTACTTTCGTAAGATTAAGCTGTTTGGAGCTTTTAATAATTAAATTCTTTCTTTTATTTTTTTAAAATATAAATTTGGCATTACTTTTATTTAACCTAGTTCTTTCCAACACTCTACTAAGTTTAAGTAACCAAAATTGAATTCGTTACATACGAAATTGTAAAATATTTCAATTACCAATTCTTCGTTATTTTCTCTCTCTCTCTCTCTCTTTTTTTTTGCCATTAAACAATTTAATAGACACTAAAAACTAGATGCGATATTCGAAAGTTTTTGCTTAACATCTCAATTCAGTGAAATAGCGAAATTCTTATATTAAAATTGCAAACATTTTCTCACATGAATGCTATCAAGACATAGCAAAAGGAGATAAACATGAAACAAAATCTTACACAGCATTTGTGCCAACATCATATTCCCAAAATTGCAAAGCTCTCAATTCATAAACATGTTTTGACGCTACAGAATTTTGAAACAGCTGGTTTTTTTTATCTTATTTATCATCTAGAAGTTGATACATTTCCATAATCTTAGTTCTGAAGGTAATAACAGCATTGACGGTGTGGGAACATTAGAAGACTTCGAGAAAAAAAAAGAATTTATACTCCTATAAAGTGAACATACCAAAGCAATATGACAGGAAAGTAGAAAAATAAGTTTGCGTAAAAAAAGTAAACAGGAAGCTGTAGGAAAAGAAAAATATGTTTATTTTAAGACAAAAATGAAGTCATGCTTAGAAGGTCAATTTTCTTACAATATTATATTAAAAAAAAAAGGAAGAAAGAAAGAATTTGTCTCATTATTTATGCTTTAAAGAGTTATGAATTTTGACTCCGACAGTAAAAATCCAAACATTTTTTTTAATGTAGTTGTATATCTAGTAATAGCTTAGCGTACTTTTACAAGAAGTCATAAAATGCTTCACTCTAAGCTACATGCTTAATATCGCTAATTATTGTATCCACATACATAATTTTAAAAAGTACTTTCATGGAATTTGCATGAACATTGAACGTATGGTTTTTATCAGTATTAAATCCATTTATTTATAATTCTGAAAACATTTTAACATAATTAAGAAATTATAATGAATAAATTGGAGTATTTTTGTTTCTGAAATGAAACAATTCCACAATTGCTTTTATTTTACAAAATTCATATGTCTACACAATAAAACCATAAAAATACGATATAAAATTATTCACTATATGTACTTTACACGTATAAAATATATAAAAAAAATTATTATTAAATATTTGTTACTTTTTTACATTACATTTATTTCCATCTTCTTAAGACCAGCACTTGATTATTGTCAAAATTGTAAGATTTTTTTAATTAAATTTTGTTATTCTTTTATGTGCATTATTAATACAATTGTATTTGTACTGATGTTACTATGTATCTAGAATTAACAACTACTCTCTAATAACAAATAACACACTTTATTCACAATTACTAACTACTCACACCTTACTCATTACTAAAATGTATCACACCTTAAACATTACTAAACTCTCATACCTTATAACAACCTCAATAACTGCTTAAACTCTCTCAACCGCTCCTCTCTTTGTCAGATCTATACACATAACTTTTTCCCACTCTGGGGAATACACTTACACAACACCGCTGCTAAGACAGCCCCCTCCAATACATTAACAGTATTTATTACATAGTATTACATTCTTCTTAAGTTACTTTAACAGACATTAGACTCATGGATAAATTAATTTATTCTATATATATATATATATATATAAAAAGAGATGCCTTTAATTTTAACATTCTTAAAGTGCCTTACTGAAATTCAAATTTATCTATATCTATATATAGAAATATATTATTTTTAACTATAATTATCGTAATAATGTATTAGTTAGCGATATAAACTAATTAAATTTTAAAAACTTTATTAAACAATGTGTTGAACATGGATATCCTGCTAACTTTCTTCACAACTATATTTTCAATAGTTCTCAGTGAAAACAATATGCATTAATAACTATTATTGACAGTTTAGTTTAATATTAGCATTTTTAATTATTATACAACTATTCAATAGATGACGCCACATGTTTAATAAATGAATAATATTATTAGTTAAATATACTTGTAATCATTTGTTTTTTACAAATATTTATATCAATATATATTTATGTCTTTTATAAACGTACACACACACACACATATATATACACACTAATAAATTATGGTAGAATAATATAAAGTTTATATACATATATATATATATATGTTATATTATTCTACCATAATTTATTAACTAACTTTATTCGGTACTGATTACTCTGTTGTATTTGGCGGGAAACATAACTAGTTGCTATACTCACGAAGTAAGTCTTACAATCTACCTTATTGCATCGACTTTAATTCTATAACTGTGAATACTAGTGGGATATAATTTTATCGTTATATTTTAATGGTATAGAGATTTTATGTGTAATATTTAAATTTCTCTTAATATTTTTCTTTACTACTACTTTGGCACAGTGTATGGGCAAATTACAGGTGAAGGTTGGCTAGCCCCAAAAACTTGTTTAAGGTATCCGAACACGTTCGGAACCGTGATTTGGCAAAAGAGCATAAATGGATAATTTTCATGATATTTAGTGTCACTTAGATTAGAATATATGTATACAATTGGTTTAAGGACATAATGACAAAAAAAATTATTTAAGTACAATATTTTGGCAAAAAATTAACTTAGAATAATCTTTTTAAAAATGTTTTCCTTTTGTGAAAAATGTTTCTACTATAATAATATTTTGCCTGTCTATAGCTTACACCTCAGTACAGAGGCTCAACAAGAATTTTTGAAATATATACCTTAGAAGTGGGTTTATCCATGTTTTATGACAACAGAGGGGAGCAATTTTAAGAAAAAAACGCCGATAATTATTTCAATGGGGTGTAACTCTGAAAATAATGTGAATTTTTCAAAAATCATAGTTGAGCCTCTGTATAGAGGTCTGAGCTATATACAGGCAAAATATTATTATAATAGAAGCAATTTTCACAAAAGGAGAACATTTTGAAAAATATTATTCTAAGTCCATGTTTTGCCTAAATATTGTATTTAAACAATTTTCTTTGTCACAATATCCTTAAAACAATTTTATACATGTAGTCTAATCTAAGTGATACTAAATATCATGAAAATTATCCATTTATGCGTTTTTTTAAAATCACGGTTCCGAACGTAGTCGGATACCTTAAACCTGCAATTTTGGTTCCTAAGGCCAGGAGTTTGCTTATGTACTACTGTGCCTAATATTTCCTATCTTAAATAATTATACTTGGGTTCCTTAGCTATCTGTATATGTATTTATGGATTATATATAGGCCAATTCTCTACTAACAAGAGATAACATCCAAACAATAACATTCGACAAACACATAGACAGCAGGAAAATCACACAATGAAGGAGAAAAGAGTAATCGAGATAATAAATATAAAATGGAATCTGCAGTGTTATGAACATTACTGACTTAGGACAGCTATTATATAAAAAATAATTTATATAAAAGTGGGGTTTATATATATATATATATATATATATATGTCTAATAAGATTGACATTCCTTGAATATAAATATCCATCTGTGTGTTTATCTATAAAATATATTTATTTTCATAGAAGAGTGTAGTGGAATTCAGAATTATTCACCCAATGTTTCAAATATACCATTAATAAGGTTTGCGCAACATGAAAACTGGAAATTAAGTTTATTCTCAAAATATATTTTTCACTCCATGGCGATAACTAAAGAAATTAAACGCATCTTCTGACCCCGTTGTCAGTTGTTTATTACATGAATCGGTTCTACACACATTAATCAAAAGCAAACCCGTGGAAAAACTTTTAACAACATTTTTTTTTAATCAATTACAATTTTTTTTACAACCTTGAAAAAAAATAAAAATGAAGTTTGAATTTTTTTTTTCTTTAAATCTTGAGCCACATTACTTTTTTTTTTTTTATTCGTGCTTTTTGTTTTTTGGCCCTTTACATTTTTAAAGTTAACATTTGTGCGTTTCCTACGGAGAGTAGATTATCCTTGAAGTATAAAAGTTGTATTTTTTTTCTTTCTTTTTTGTTATCTTAGGGAATGTGTTTGAGAAAAAAAAATTATTCTTCATGCAACTTGTCTTCATAAAAGATTCACTACTACAGATTTTTTTTATATATATTTCTTTCTTACTGGACGTCTGAACACAGAAAAAAATCAGAACAATTTTCTCTAAGGAAAGTTGTAAGCATTACATGTACTGTGAAACGAGTAGACTTGACAGGTTTTAGATACATAATAAAAATGTTTTCCCTCGAGCTGAATTTTGGGATATATGCAAGCTTTTTCTTAAATGCTGCTTTTACATTTTTTAAATATAAACTTCTTTATTTAATTGTTAAAAGTTTTTTTTTTATTTTCAAATACTTTACATTTTTTTTTCAAAATAAATTAATTATCTATTAGATTAATAAAATCTTCAATCTCTCTAAAATGTTTTACTTTCCTACCAAAACGATTTTAAATAATAACATTAACTAATTAAATAAAACACTTTGTTTTTCAAATTTTTACGTTTATTTATTCAGCATTTTAATAAGGCGGGGGATAGATTGATTGTTGTCTGTTAGGAATCTTACACTGACGTACACCATATAGTGGCTGATATTTTTGAAGGTCAAACATCAAATAACCTCAAACATTATTTTTCTTTAATTTACATTTTGATGAATAGTCGTTGAAATCAGATGACGCCATTTTCATTCAGCCACTCGCCAAAATTACAAAACCAATGAACCTAACTCAGTTTTTTTTTTCTTTTCTCAGTCAAAGTAAAACCTAGAGCAGTTGTTCGAAAACTGTGCTCCACAGGATCGCCGGGGTCCCCAGTGCCTTTTTAGGGGGTCGGCAAAGGTATCTCATTTAAAATTAAGATTTCTCGTTTTACAGACTCTGAAAAGCCTTGCAGAAAATTGAAAGGTATGCCATCCTAGACTACATCACCAAATTTCCGCCAAGAGGCTGATGTTCAAAATTGACGGAAATTTTTCAAAATCTGGGGGATCTGCGATGTCGGGCTAATACATAAAGGGGGTCAACAATGATCAAAATTTTAAGAACCACTGATCTAAAGCATATTCATTACTATTTTTCTTTTTCTTTAATTGTTCTGAATTCTTTCGTTAAGTGATAGTTTGAGGTACTACGAATAATATTAAATCCATTTGTTTGGAGAAATATTTAAAATATTCCGAATTTTTGAGTATAAAGGCGTAATATAAAATAGATAAACAAATAATCTTTTTTTTTCTGAATTTATGTAAATAAAGGAAGAAAAGTTATGAAAAAAGTTGGAGAAGAAACAAAAACACGATACCAATATAAATATTGTAGAAAAGTGTATACATTAAAATATTTTTTGAAGAAATCTGTACAATAGTTTGCATTACACTTGTTGCTTTAGATAGTAAAAATTTGAATAATACTTTAATTCGAAAGTAATTATAGTGGTGTTATCACAATTATCTTCACAAATTTGTTTAGTTAACATTTTATACTAAATCACTGAAACATATACTTAAACAGAATACATATAAATTAAAACATATTTTTAACAATAAATTTTTAAAATGTTTCATATTGCAAGAAAAAAAACACTTTTTTTGTAAAAAAAACCCTTGTTTTGTAGCATAGTATTACAATAGATTATATTTCTTAACTTTTTTAACCATTTAATCCCCAAAGTTCGCTAAGATTAAATATTAGTATGTAGCTGTTTATTTTAGTGTCATTAGACATAAAATAATCATCATAAGAAAAATACATATGAATGTCTAGTTTTCTTTTGTGTGTGTGTGTGTGATCATTGTGTAGTTTTATCAGACAATTGTTTTGCTTTCTTCAAATTTAATTTATTATTGCACAAAATTATACTCTCTCTTATTGATTAAAATAAAATATTTAAGAAAATAGAGCAGTTTATTATTACACAACACAATAAAATGCGATGAGCTATAAAAAATAAGAATACAGTCCCTGAATGTCTTATCATTGTCGCCAATTCATGAGACTGATTCTCTTTTTATGAGTGTTCTCATTTACGTGATTGGGTTTTTCATTTGTTTTATGTTGACATTCTGATATATATAAAAAAAATGCGAGTAAAGCTGTAGTTAAAGGCGACAATCACCTATTTTTAAAATGATGGAAAATGTTTCTTATAGTCCTGTAAAACAGTGGCCTCAACAGTCGGTTCACGGACCAGCACCGGTCCATAGATCAAATAGCAATGGTCCAAACAAGGAACGATGGCACAACAATTCCTCAATGGCACGACAGTCTAGGGTGGGCCTTGACCTTCCTAAGAATTCCATTCCCAGCTGTCCTGTTCATGGCCTGACTTTTCCAGTAACTAACATTAATAGATCTTTCTCTAGGCAATCCATCCATTTCTGTATTTGTCTTCCTATTTTTCGTGTTTTATTTTATTTAATGTGTTCTATTTCTCCAGGTTTGAGCAACTTTTTATTTAAATATTCAAAAATAAATAATAAATAAATAAAAGTTTATTTTATATTCCAAGTTAAATCCCGTTATACTCATTTTTAGCGCAACTGTATTTTATTCTGGGGGCATTTAGATACAATTAAATTAAAATTATTAAATCAAAATAATCTAAAATGTATACAATCAACATATCTCTCTTCAGCTGGCTGCGGTAAAACTATCAAACGTTGATCGGTTTGCGGCGATAAAAAGGATGAAGAACACTGCTGTACAGGTTAAAAAAATATTTTTAAACATATATAATTTAAATTCAGTTTTCAATATCAATAAAAATTGCACAAATGAAAGCAAAAATGATGCATTTCCTATTATTAAAATATACAATTACACTTAAATAATCAAAAATAATCCATGATAACATTAAAAATCCATTCTGAAGATCCCTAAACATAAAAATAATCCAAAAGAGCTTAAAAATTATAGCCAGAAGTTATTACTGCTCATGAAAAGAAGACAAAACCCTGTTCCAGCATTTGATACGCGTCGAACAGTAAGCGAATTTTGAAACGCTCTGGATTGATAGCCTCCAAAAAAGGGCGTAAAAATAGGACTTCCTTTTTCGATTGTTCAATAAAACTGGAAGAAACCCATAAGAAAGACATTTTTTAAAGTACGGTGGTTTGGTCGGAATCGTTTCCTAAAGTTTACAGTCTACGAAGTGTAATGTTGGTTACCGGTGTAGCCATTGGAAACTGAATATGGACGAAAAGGGAAAACTTTCTAATCTACCAACTGGAGTTTGTGTGATAACGTTGGTAACAATAAAAGTGGATGAGATGTGTCTGAGACATCATGATGAGATGGCTGAAGTTTTTATGGTAAGCCCCTATAAGGTCGTTGCACTAAATGAAAGAGGGATACCAAATGGCATATTCGAAGATTAGCTAATATAATATTATAGGGCAGAAAGGATAGTTATGAAAGAGGATATGAGAAAATGTATTACTGTTATTGCTACTGAGTGTATTTTGTTACAAATATATAAAAGGGAAGTGGAATTAAATACATAAATGTTTAAGCACACGTCACCATCCCTAACAATGTAATCTACTTTAAAGCAATTTGTTGGGTTGGATTACAATTTTTTTAAAATACATATACAACTTAAATACCTGAAAAAGAAATTTATAAAACATTTTTTTTTCTTTCGTGAAAAAAAAATGATGACTAAAAAAACTTTATATTTAAAAGAAAAATTCAATTTATTTTGAAAAAGAAATAGAATTACTATAGAATTATAAATTTTATGCTTGCTAATTCAATTAAAATGCTACGTAAAATTTAAATATTCTTAGTACAAAAAAAAACCCTTCTAGAAGGCATTTTAAGTATAATTCTAACATACAATAGATAATGCATTTTGATTATATTTTTAAACCTTCTTACAAATTGGAATGCAATAATTATATATTTCATTGGCTTTTCAAAATTTTTAGCTGTGTGCCAAAACAAAATTGGTCTTCGTTAAATTTTAAAACTAGTTGTTTTATAAACGCGAAGACAAATTATAAGGCTCTCGGCTTAGTAATTAAACATAATATAAAATAAGGGTTGTTAATAGCAACAAAAATTGATTTATTTTCTCTAACAAATTTTTATGATAAAGCAAAAGTGCTTAATCATTATAGAATAATGTAAAAGTGGAAATTAAATGGAACTAGCGTAATAGATTTAAAATGAAATTATTAATTTCAAACTCACTCTCATTAAAATTTTCCAAGAAGGAAAAACAAATTCACTCTAGATACATTTCGCACCACTGCCAAATTATGATATTATCAACTATTTTTTCAAGTTAAAGTATCTAATGAGGAAATATTTAGGAAAGCAATTCATTGGCATTACAAATGTTATAATAATAAATTCTTTCTTCAAACTTACTAAATTCTTTTATGCACATATTGCACTTTTAGTAAATTACAATTTAATAATTTTTTTCCATTAATACTAATCTATAAACAGATACGTAATGAAAAAAATACTTTTCATTTAGGTATGCCATAAATTCAAATCAAGCTCAGTGGCGTAACAGCCCATGGGGCCGATGCCTACTGTGCCCATCTTATTGCACGTGACCATTGTGCACTGAGGTGCATGAGCAGATGTCCCGATCAGGTGGTTAGTTGGAAGCGAGATTCTCAGTGTGTAAGTCCCCAAACAAGCTTGATACTCATTTATCGACCCAATGTAGGAAGGATGAAATACTGAGTTGACCTTGCCCAGCCCAAGTATAGAACCTCGAACCTGTGGTGTGGAAAACGATACACAACCACTCGGACACTGGGACTTCATATGTTATTAATATCTGTCTTTAAAATACATAACTTGATTTCTTTTAAAATCTAGGTATATTGTTAATGGATAAGATCTGCTCACTATCTATGATCGTTAAATGAAATTATATTATTAGTTCTGATTCCTTCATAAATGTACAGTAAAATTCCTTACGCCAAAAACTATCACAATAAGAAAATAATTTCAATTTAAAACCATATAAAAACACTTTATTTGATTTTTTTAATTTTTAAAATTTTGTACTTTATATAAAAACAGTGCATATCAAAATTTTGTATTAAAACATTATTATTGTACAACAGACTATTTAACGCAATTATGTAAACAATTAAGTATTAACTATAAATAATTTAATCGTCATCTGAATGGATATTTAAAATTATGGCCTGATCGGAATGCATGGAGTGTTACTATTAAAACTACTATTTAAGAACAAACATAAGGTAGTAAATACAAATGTAAATATTAAATAATTTAACAAAAACATTCATATCTTCAAAAATGTTTAAAAAAAATCATATATGTGTTAAGCAACAGATGACTTTATAATTACATTCCTTTAAGAAGAAGTAAATTACCTCACTGAATTTATTTAAATATTTTAATAATGAAAAATGTACATTATCAAAAATTGTAATAAGACGTATAGTTTTATAATTCGATACATTGTCTCTTGTTTATTCTGAACAGTTTATGTATTTTTGTTACAGCTATCACATCTGCTGTAGAATATCTTCATAATACGGATCATTCACAGCAGTACAAGTCAATTGTCATTCGTAACTATGCTGTAGAATTGAACCGTGTAAATGCTTTATCCCAAAACGACTAAGGCGCAACCAATTATAAACTGCATGGTTGGATTAATTGGAATGCTTTATCCTTTAAGGACCCTAATCATACCAATATGTAGGCTAAATTTACGGCGAACTATTTTGATAACAGTCACATCAAATTTCCTGCTTATTAAAGCAACAACGGCCAATCTAGATCTCTAAATACGTATCTAATAGATCTCCATTATTTAGATTACCACAGGTAAGAATAACCAACCTATCTGCACCAAGCACTATAGCAAACTCTTTGCAATATTCTATAGCAATAGCCACTGTAAAGAACGATTGATATTACTGTAGACTGTAGTAGCCTATAAACGTAAGACTAAAGTGGTTTTTTTTTTCGAGTAAAGAGCAGTGAAATGGCATACAAATTTTTATGCATCGTATATTCGTATGTTAAGTATATATTCGGGAAAAGGAAACTGTTTGAAAAAAATAGCATTACACATTGTTATTTTAATCAGTACAATTGAGAGTAAATTACATGCGAGTGGAATTCGTTAAGACATTTCCTTATACAATATGCTTACTTTTAGACATATTTGTTGAACTTTATAAAGAAGACAAAAAATACAAAAAAGTATGTTATATATATATATATATATATATATAAATATATTTAAATATATATATATATATATTGTAATACATAATATATATATATTTATTTTTTTATGAAAACGTTTCACGGTGTTTATAACACTATGTATCCTTAGGGATTAATGGTGGGAATGGCAGAAATTTGGTCCGGGTTTTTAAACAAAAGAAAGGACCTATATATAGTGGGGATATTAATAAGACCAAAAAAGGGTTAGAAAGGGGGGACGCAAAAGCGAGAAAAAATAAATACTTAAAAAAATTAAATAAATTGCCAAGACTTTGAGAATAATTTTGTTGGGCAATTAAAGTATTTTTGTTTGGGCTTAATAAAAAAAGGGAAAAAAAAATAATTTTAAATTAATAAAAAATATTATTGGGGGATGTCCGGGGCACACTTGTCATGGATCTATGCAAATATTTGTAATAGATTAAATATGGAGACTCTGGGGTACTTATAAAATAGAATAGCCTTTGCTGTACATGAACGGGTCAAAAATGGGGAAAAATTTTCTAAATATTAGGAGGTACATGGATTTACCCCGGGGAAAATATTTTAAAAAACGAGCGTTCAGATATAAAAAAAATCAGTAGATGTTTTTTTAAAATAACAGTATTCAGGAATTGGTAGATTAAAAAAATTAAAGCAATGATTACAGGAAATACGTGGACGAATATCATGGAAAGGTAACAGGCAACTTAGAAATAGTTCAAGATCAGAAATTAAGAGAAATTATAAAGGCACTGGTTATCGACAAAATTTCAAAAGCAATTTTAAAAGAGAAAAAAGCTATCAGAAGATATTTAAATTTATTTTAAATGTTGCAATTTAAAAATAATTTTTCCTACCAGGGCCTTTAAAAAATATGGGTTTCATGTCCTAAGGACTTAATTAATTTGAATGTGAATTCTTAGAACAAAATGATATTTCTTATAGAGAAATTAAAGACCAATAGAAAATTTACAAAACACTTTTGTGATAGTTTATGTTGTAAAGTCCCAGGAAATTATGCACAATATGTAAATATTACTATAGTAAATTAATAAATGATCATATAAAAAATAACAATGCATTATGAAGTCTCTAAATTTAGTATGAAAAGAAATTAACAATAGATTATTGGTATTTTGTAAACAATTAAATATTTCTAAAGCAATAAAATTAAATATCCCCATATATTTTTGACTCCTAAATTCCCCCATATAAAACCAGTCAAATTCCGCAGGTAACGAATGGGTTCAATACAAATATATCCAAATCGGGAAGAATTTTACAGACCATATTACATACAAGATACAATAGACAAATTTAAAGATACTTTGTATTATAAAAACAGCCATGATGTAATAAAAGGTTGAGCAACAAGAGGTATTTTCAGTGCATGGATTTGATTTCGAAGATTTATTTAATCTACTAAAAATAGAAGATATAATTCAGGTACTTTCAGAGATATGAGAAATATAGTTTGAATGATTACATTAGTTTTGGAAAGTTCAATACACTACACCTTCGTTTTGTAATACAGGAGAATTTTATTATTTTTGATAACAAACTCTACAAACAAATTCAAAAGGATTGCCCTCAGGGTGGTCCAGCCAGTAACAGTCTCGCTAACCTGTATTTACAATCTTTCATACACTATGAATCAAATCGAAGAAATGAACCATCTTTAAATCTTATTAAGATACATAGATGATTTAATCTGTTATAGGTCGCGACATTGAATTTAAAACCAAACATTAATTTTATCCGGAATACCTAAAATTAATACAGACAAATTTTAACCCAAGCAAAGTTGAATTTTTTAGACTTTAGATTTAAATATTATTGACAACAAATTATATAGCAATATCTATGATAAAAGGGAAGCATTTAACTTCAATGTCGCAAAGATACCGAACTTCACTAGCTGCTTACATATTTCCAATTTTTAGAAATATACTTTTAAATTTTTGATGAGAAATACAAATTTAACCATACACAATATTGATAAATTCAAGAACATCCAGAAATTCTATATTTTGTTGCATACAGAATGATTATTATCCCATCAACTTTTGAGAAGATACATAGATAAAAAATATTTCATAAATATATTTTTAAACTCATAAATGCAAATAAACGTTCACACAACATTAGGTCCAAAAGTCAGCTTGTTAGTGGTCCAGCTGTGAAGAAATTGCGCATTCCACACACAGAATACATTATAGTATACACATAGACCAATATTTACACGACTACACCCTTTTAAAATTATTTATCCAATCAAACGTTTATGCATCAATCAAGCAATCCTTTTTGCATGCTGCAATCTGATTTGTGAGGTCTAATACCAAATGATTAAACTCTGGTGTGAGATTATGAATCATTTGACGGACAATGGCATTAATGGGTGTTGTGAGCAAAATATAGGAGAGAGTGTAATTGTTGTATTAAATATGAGAGAAAAATCGTTCAGAGTTTGTGAATTGAATTATTGATATAATGCTTTTTTGGTGAGTTTTTAATGATTTACGTATTCATTTGTGAAAAATAATTGGTTTTTAATTTGAACTTTCGTATTTTTAGAAATTTTTCTACCTAAGGATGAGCGCGCCATCTTTGGTGTTTGAGAGTTCACTTACATATGCAATTATTTGTTTTAGAATTTTAATATTTTATTTTAGAATTTTAATATTTTAATATAATATATCTTCTGTAAATGCGATGGCGAATAGTTTAATTTTTTCAAATTTAATGGTTTAATTTAACTATTTAATTTTTAACTTTTAAATTTTAACTTTTAAATTTTTAACTTTTTAAATTTTAACTTTTTAAATTTTTAACTTTTTAAATTTTAATTTTAAGTTTTTAATTTTAATTTTAAATTTTAATTTTTAATTTTAAATTTTACTTTTTAAATTTTTAATTTTAAATTTTTAATTTTAAATTCTTGAGAATTGATATTTGATACTAATTACCAAGTTGCAATAGGGAAGGTTAAGCCATCAAACTAGTTAACCCACTCATCGGTCCTAAGTCCGAGGTTGCACTTGGATATTTTATATATTTTTATTTTATAAAATTTTTTTAATTTTGTTTGAAAACGTTGAATTTTGTCTTCTATATTCGCTATTGTTATTCGGAATGGGATTTTTATGTTAAAAGGATCTATATTTAGTTTCACTTTTTTTATATTGATTCCTGTGTTGTGATTGAATTATATATATTTAAATATATATATATATATATATATATATATATATATATATTATAATTAAACAAATATAAACTTGGATATCTTACGGAAAAAAAGAATAGAAAAATATTGGAATTGATAACCAAGAACAACAAATCAAATTTGAAGTATATATATATATATATATATATATAACTTTTAAAACTTCCTTTATTTAGTTTATTTTTAAAAAAATCTTAGTGGTTTGTTTATTTCCAAAATAAATATCCAGGTGGCGCCACTATTTTTCCTTCTCCAATAGTCTCTCCAATTATTTTACGTCATTTCGAGTAGGGAGCTTATTCTGGAAGGTTGAATTTTCGATTTCCAGTAATTATTTTACACGTAAGTTTTTTATTTTTTTATTTTTAATTTTTTAATTTTTTAATTTTATTTATTTATTTTTTTATTCCTCTCCTTGAGACATTCATTATTGTTCTCTTTTCTTAGGTTCACTTTAATATATTATCAGGTTTTTCTACCACGTGTTGTATTAGGCTTAACTTTTCAACTTGGTGTTTTTTTTCCTATTATGTCGAAAGTTTCTGCTGTACGGGGAAGGTAGGATCCGTAAAGCATTGCTAACCCTAATTCGCTTGGCTAATTCCGCGACAGCTTTAAAAATCATAATAGGTCTCCAGTTTAGTCCAAAGACTTTTTTGTATCTACATTTGTTGTGTCTATTGAATTCCAATTTCTTCCTGCTTTAGCACTGTAGGTTCTAGTACTTCTTCACTGTTGTTTTATATTACTATATATATAAATATAAATATATATATATATATATATATATATATATAAAGTCAATGGACCCAAATAGAAAACTAGTATGTTTTCCAGAACTATCTCTGACTTTTGGAGGTGAAGTAGAGTTAAGTTTACTTTTGGGGATCCCACCCTTCCTCTACAGGAGGAATTTTCTACATAATAGTGCAAGAAAAATTGTAGGAAAAAAACCATGTTTGAAAAAGGATTTAGGACTAACGAAAGCATATATAAGCTTACATTACTATAACAAACGATTAATCTAAAATGAATGACTATGGAAAATTGCTCAAAGCTTCAAAAGTGTAAACACATTAATCCAACATAAATTCCGCAACTTACCAAAAAACCTTTTACTCTTATTGGAAGAAATCTTATACGAACTATCTGCATGAATACATATATACATTATAAACACCACTATCTGTGAGTTACTATTAAATCATTTACTTTAACTATGGCACCATGTGTGTAAGCAAACTCTCTAGACGTTTTTGAGAGATATATCACAGTAATAAATGTTTCTATGTTTAATAAGTAGCATAAGAAATATGTTAAAGTATAAGATGTCCACATATTACCTAAGTAGATAGCGATATATGAGCACGTATAATATATCATAAATATTACTGGATGAGCTATATCGATATTTCATAATTAGTAATCTTATGTTGCTACATATTTTCTCAACTTAGTGCTTAGTGAATGTTTCCTGTCATTCATATGCAAATCCTGCAGATTAAGATGCACCGTCTGAGAGATTCAAGATATACTTAAGCCATTAAGAACAGTTATTAAAAGGGGCTTATGTTAATAGTTGCATCGAAAACTTATACAGTTTATAACGTATTTTAGAAACTGGTCTCTTTTATGGGTATCAATTTCAGATAGTATTAATCCTAAAGTTTCATGAAAAATACAATGGATTGTTACTATAAAGAAACTAACAAAAGTAAAGGATTTACTATATTCAAAGTTATGAGACATAACTTTTACATGACATATATAAGAATTAATGAAATGTGTTGTGGTTGAATATGTTTACAGGGATTATTTAATATTTAAGTTCAAAAAATGCCCTTTTTATAAAGCTTCTTTAAAAAAAAATCTATTACTCTTGGTGAAATATCGGAGTACAAGAATTATGATGTTATTCGCTCTGACAAGAAATTATCTACCAAATTTGAATATATTATATTAAAAACGCTTTATTCTGAAGTTATAATATTAGGTTTAACGCAATGTTGTGCCACTGTGTGTTACGAACTGTCACCTTTCATGTTTTAAACATCATTTATAACGATTAAATATGGAAAACATAATGCCGTCGCTATGGAAGAAAAACTATTTTAAGTTTAAGGAAAAAAAAAAAATGACGTTATTTAAATTGTCAGGTCTCTAAATTCGACCATAAATCACCAAAATAATTTAAAACTAGAAAAGAGGAAAAAAAATTCGATGTAAAATATCTTTTTCTAAAACATTTAATTAAAGTCGAATTTCAAGTTTTTATCCCTCTTCAGAATGTTTTTAACGAAAACTTTCAGTAGCTTATCTGTAATAACATATAATTTAAGATAATGATCTATAAAATGGGTACGGCTTGCAAATTAAAGTTCCAGGTTTAAATGCGCTGGGAGAAAGTGGTATACTTCAAAAACGCAGGAGGCGTCGTTTCAGATTTATACAAGCACGATC
>BMAV01027661.1:100000-116309 GCA_019973955.1 Trichonephila inaurata madagascariensis
CCTAAAATTTTTAAAAATTTTTTTAAAAACAAAAAAAAAATTTAAAAATTTAAAATTTTTAAAAAATTTAAAAAAATTTTTAAAAAATTTTTATTTTTAAAAATTAAAATTGGAATTAAAAAATTTTTTTCCCAGGCCCTATGCATCAATTTTTAAAACAAATTTGTTAAGGGAAAGGGGAAAAAAAAATTTTTTTTTTTTAAAAAAAAGGGGAAAAAAAAAACGGGGAAACACCCTTTTTTTATTGGCCAATTTTTAAAACGCAAAAAAAAACCCCTTTTTTTTGTTTTAAAGAAGGGGCAAAGGTTTTTAAATCTTTGTTTTTTTACCCCAGACCAAAAAAAATTAAAAAAACATAAAAATGAAATTTAAAAGCTTTAAATTTTTTAAAATTAAAAAGGTTTTTAAAAAAAAAGTTTTAAAAAAAAAATTTTGCCAAAAAAAAAATTTCTAATTTCCCAAAAATTCAAAAAAAATTTTTAAAAAGGTAAAATTGTTTAAAAATTTTTAAAAAAAAAGGAAAAAATTTCTTTTTTTTTTTAATATTGTTTTTCCTTTTAAATATTTTTTTTTAAAAAAAAAAAATTTTTTTTTAAACATTATTTTTACAAAAATATTTCTTTTTTTGCGGCTTTTTCCGGGGTTTACCAAAAAAAAAAAACCAAGGGTTTTTTTAGTTTTTTTTTTTTTTTGTTTTAAAAATTAAAAAAAATAAATTTTTTTTAGCTATTATTTTCCCCAAATTTTTTAAAATTTTTCCCAAAATTTTTGGCCTTTCAAAAAGGTCATTTAAAATTTTGGTTTTTTTGTTTTTTTTAAAAGGAAGAATTTTTTAATTTTTTTTAAATTACATTTTTTGCAAAACCTTTTTTTTTTAAAAAAAATTTTTTTCAAAAAAATTTTTTAAATTTTTTGGGAAATTTTTCTTTTAAACCTTTAAAAAAATTTAAAATAATATAATTTTATGGAAGAATTTCATGTAAAGATAAAAATCAATTTGATTTACGTATTCCTCTTTCATGATTCTATCTTATATTTTTTTGAAATTGTCTTCAATTCTTTTCTGTACTTATTTTGTTTTTTATCAAATTATTGTATTTTAAACATTAATAATTAGTTTAATTTATTAATTATTAAACTTTACCTCGTTTTTGCGTTTTGTTTTTATTTTATTGTATACATGTTTTTTCATATATTCCATCCTTTTAATTTACTATTTTATTAATTTTGCTATTTTTTTTTATTTGACTCTATTTTAGTACTTTTATCTTTGAATATATTTGCACAAATCAATATTTGTGATTTGTTAAGTTTTTTTTTTTTTTTTTTAACATGCGGTTAACATAAGAACATCACAATAAATTAAACCGTTTCTTAAAATAATGATTGTTAAATAAATTTTAATAAATCGCAAATAAAATCGTTAATAAAATTTTAATAAAAGGCGAAGAATTTGCCAACGTATTTAAATATCAGATAATGGGTTCATTTGGAAATTTCATATATTTAGTGAGTTTTTACTGTAATTATATTTACTATCAAAAAACTTTAAATATGTATGTATATACATACATATTTAAATTATTAATTTAATTTATTTACATATTTTATATACATATTACTTAAATCAAATGAATTAAATTATAAGGAATGAATAAAAGAAGATAGGTATATTATAAAAAATAACTTACGATATGTTAAATGCCTTAATAATCCAATAATTGCGTTTCCTTTTTCAGTATACTTTCAAAAATATCCTTAATAAGAATCATCATAACTGTAACAAAAAAAAAACATAACATCTTAGAAAAGTTACTTAAGTAACATAATATCAAAAAGATGCATTCATATTTACCTATTTACATTCTGGTCTGCTATGAAACACATCGCTAACAAAAACTTTTGAGTATATGAATTTATTACAAACACTTTCTGCAGTCATAAATTATTTCAACACCATTTTACAGTAAAAAAAAACAAACTAAAATCTTGTTTTGTACAACCAACGTGTCGAAACAACATCAGTGAAATTGTTATAAAGATGAAACACTGACTGGTTGTTTAACCAAATTAACCTTGATAAGCTGCCATCCGAAAGACATACGACTGAAACGTGATATTGCTTTCAATGGGTGAAAATTAAAAAGAAGTGAATTTAAAATAAAAACAACCATTTAGTTTGTTGAACTTTTTTTTCTGAATTAATCTTTTACCACGCCCTTGGAGTAATATATCGTCCATATTTAGAAAGTTATTTCTTCTCGTCAAGTGTTTAAAAATAATGATAATTTCTGAGTGGGTTTCCTATTTCAACTTAATTACAGTTGTTAAATATAAATAACAGGGTTATGATGAAGAATATTATATTTCTCTCCACGTTCACAGAGATGAATTCTTGAGCATCGAATGTACGAAATAAATTTACTGGAAAAAAATCATACAAAACAATTCAAACAACAGATTCGTTTTCAGTATGGATTTTAAACGTAAGTTTGAATAGGAAAAACTTAACATTTTCCTAAATATCATCGAAATAATAACGCAGTTAAATCGTATCAAAAATTCTATGAAAAAGAAATATCATATATTTTATTACAAAAGTGTAAACTATAAATAAGGGCATCCTGGTTGTTCCAAATGATATTCACAGAATGCTAGCTGAAAGATAAAATAAAAAAATGTTTCAAAAATGTTTTTTCAAGATTAAATAATATTGATAAGTATTCTGCCTCAATTTATTAAGGTTAAACAAAATTATCATTTTATTACATTTTAGATCAATATACTACTTATATAAACATTTTAAATAATTAACAAAATTGTAACTTTTTTTTTTTTGCCAAATGGGAAACATATTGATGTATAGACTAGAATACTTATTACCGAACGTTATGAAAGTTTTTTAACTTTTTTACCTTAAATAAAAAGTTTTTGTTAAAAAAAAATGATTTCCAAGCTAAAAGTATATTTCAAGGACTCTGATTTGAAATTATTATATCTACTATTAATAACTACACTTTTATAATTGTTAGAAGGAATTTTTTAATATCATCTAAAACCAGAGAAAAATAACAGACCAACTTTAAATAATATTTAAAATATTCTGTGTCGCTTCAAGTAGAAATCAAATTAATGAAGGGAATTTTATTCAGGAAATACTCACATTTCATTACTAAAAGTCATTTCACTAAAATCTAGCATCAAAAAAATATCATTGCTTTTCGTAGAATTTTTCCCAAGTAAGAAAAAAAAAAGAATTATTCCTGTATGTCAAGAAGGAAGTCATGGAATTCCCTCAGTGCAACAAGCCATGAATTACGATCAACGACCGGTCCTGTCCAGATAAATGGATAATATACATTTATCGTCTCAAGAAATCATCCTTGCCTTGTTAGTGACCTTGTCGACGTAAGTAAAATTACAAAACATTGAAAGGATCCGAAAGTAACACTGAAATCCCATTTGTGAGACAGGTCACGGGATTTATATATATTCATTTATGGCAATTTCGCAGTGTGGGGTAAATATGTATTAACAAATATTCCTGTAGAATCCTAAAGGATTAGGTATGGGGAATATTTAAGGTATTATTACGTACATGTAACCACCTTGAAAAAAAAGACTGAAATATTTGCTTTTACAATTGGAAAAAAGTTCATCAAATTCTTTTTCAAAGCTAAATTGTTGTGTTAATTTCGAAAAATATATCTCAGTAGTTGAAATAATATGTGTGTAAAAATATTTCACAGTATATTATTAATAACACATTTCTTAAGCTGTATATATATATAAGAGAGAGAAATATTAAGCCCTACAATAAAAAATACAATTACTATAAATGATTAAAAACAAAAACAAGATTGTATACATAAAAATACTTTGTGTAAAAAGATCAAGTGTGGCTCTAAATTATTCTGTATTACATTATAAATTAACTTTTCGGAATATTCAGATTTTTTTTCTGTTGTGATAAATGTATTTAAATCATTACATTACAGCGCTATCGCTTAAAAAATTTAAGATTTAAAAACAATGAAACACTATTCAAAGGTATTAAAAGAGATTATTTAACATCGTAAGTTTTTGAATGCACATTCTATATTCCTAACACACCATAAATTAGATATTATTATAAGTATTACAACATTTCATCTTCTTCCATTATATTGAATCACTGTAAAAATTATCTTTAATTTTGTATTTTTGGACATTAAATTATTATCAAGATTATTATGTGAAATTATTATATTAAGAAAACACAATTTTATAATTAATCTAATTAAAAGACATTTCTAACTTAAGATATTGAATGTTTTCATTTTCAGTTTTTCCTTTAGCAGGTGCAATTATTTAAATTTTATAAAAATATGCCATTATTATATTACAGGTCATATCTAATCATTTACATTAGAAAAAGACAGACATGATATTATTATTTTTTTAAAATATTGAAAAAATTCAAGCAGTATATTTTTTACAGAAATTTCCACTTAAAACATATTCACGAATTCGTTTTTATCCTTTATTTCTAGATTTTAAAGGAATGAAAACTACTCTGAAATGTTAAAGAAAAAAACTAATTTATCTATATTTGTAAATTTCTAAGCATTGTGAAGGTTCATCAAATAATTTAAATTTTTCCGATTTAATTTTTTAGTTTGACTTGTAGAGTAAACTAAAGCTATTATCAAAAATATTTCTAAGTCTGACTTTGAGAAGGATTTTGTTGATGAGTAAAATAAAAATTACTTTCTGGAGCTGTCTTAATAATTTCACGTCATAGAAAATTCTTAATCAAACATCTTAAATGAACATAATCGTGTCTATACAACAGCAAATAATGAATGGATATTACGAATATATGAACTGTTTTTCAACAAACAAACAAAAATCAGTTTATATTAAAATCAATGAAAAAAAATTGGATGCAATATTAAGTGTACAGTATTTTTTAAGTTTCTGAACTTTCCTAATGAAAAATTTTCTTATGAATATGAGCGGAAAGCTATAAATTTCTTTTTTTAAACATAATACTCATTATTTTTCCTTTAATTCTTTTTTTACGCCAGTCAAATGAGATTCGGTAAGTTTAATGCTGATATATCTAGACCAGGAGTCATGCAACTTGTAGTTGTGGTATGCCAAATGAGTCTACCGATTTAATTCGGGATGTCCCACAGTAGGAAATATTTGAAACAGTTCGACTCCCAGAGCATTGTATGAAGCGTTAAGGAATAGAGGTTAAGAATACAGATTTACAGTGTCATTATACATCAATTTTGCAACATTTATTCCTTCGACTTATATAGCTATGTCTTCAATAAAATAAAAATTAAAACTATACAAATTAATGTATGTTTTAAACATAGTTTTAAGAAAAGAAATATATAAGTGTCATTTCAATACAGTTAAATAAAAATAAATATTTTAATACGAAATTTTTCTCTGCATCTCTCTACTTCGTATCGGAAACGAGATATATAATTTGTAACTTTTAATTTGACACGATTATGAATTTTCAATTGATAAAAATAAATAAAACTTCTTTACAAACTTAAAATATTCTGATATGGGAAAATATTTCTTCACATAGACAAGTGGAAACAGCTACTGAAGGCTAATATAACATGCGATTTTCTTCAAACAATTAAACATCTCCAAAAACAATAGTCAACAATTTACAATATCTGTTGATTTATGGTTAGAGTTTTATCGTCAGAATTTTTTGTAATACCGTAAATTTTGCTTTCTAAATATCTGAAGATGCAAAATCACTAAGTTTCATTTTAATATTTTAATTTCCAACCTCTTAAAAAATTGAAAAATTTGTGCCGCGATTTGGAGCGCCACCAACTACGGAATTGCTTGTCATATCTGCCACGCGTGCCTTATTTTGCCGATGTCGAAAGGCGCAGCTATCGCCATATAAATGATACGGGGCCCCCAAGCACCGGGGAACCAAATATGTGTAAGGAAAGATCGCAAATGTTTGATTCCCCCTCTCAAAAAGACAATCCAAGGAATTTTGGTGCAGGGTCCCCTTAGGACTAGTTACACTAAGGACGATGACCTATCTAGACTAAACAATTTTGTTCAAAGGCAAAGTTTCCACTTCAAAAAAATAATAATATATATGTCCTAAGCACAGCTAGGATTCGTATTTACAATTTATTCATTCCTCATGCGCCATTTATTTTGGAATTCATTAGTAGTTCATGATTTTTCCACAATCCGTTAAATGCAAATTATGATATTATACACTATTTATCTTCTCTGATTGAGCTTTTCAATGCTAAAGAATACACCATCTTTTCCTAGCATTTAATATGCTCCATGAATTTCTTATTTACCACACTGCCAAAGAAAGAGAAATTATTCATGATCTTATTAATTTTCTGCACCGCAAGAAAGCTCTTATATCCATTGAGAAAGCGTGCAGATCTGCTTCATAATTAAATTCTCGGAATTAATTTGATGTACAGAAACAATTTTTCACACATACAAAAACAAGAACTAAGTGATAGCAGCGCCTCTTTTGGTATAAACGCAAACCATAACTACGCGCCGTAAAGAGTACTAAAAATGAATACTGGCCAAGTTTCATCAAATTTGCCTTCCCTCCACCATTTTTTATCTTCATATTTTTATTATCCTTGAAAATAAGTGGAAATTAACGACGCCTGGAATCTCCCCAGACACCGTATCCGAGAAAAATCAATTTGTTTCCTTATAAACGAAGCTTGGAATCTTTCGCCAGTTCCCCGCGTTTCTGTGTACTTGATTCTAAAGATAACACTCAAATTCGATATATCGGTAAACGTTACACAGATGGTTGATAAAAGCACTTCATTTGTTTGGTTGAAACTCTGACGACTTTATTATAGTTTCTTGAAAAGAAAATATAAAGATTAAAAAGCACCGGCACTCTACTAATTTAATGAACAGTCATTATACACAGCACATTTCATTTTAGTAATTTTTTCGTAGCTTGTTTTTTATTCGTTACTTGCTCCAAAAGAAAACGAAATTGTTATCACCTTCTATATCAATACGAAGACATTAATAATATCTGGAACGTGTAATAGGTATGTGTACAAGACATTATTAATATGACAATGTCATCGCATTTGACATGGCATTATTTTCTAACTGGAAGCATTACTTTACGAATGAATGACCTGATAGGAATATTAAATATTATTTCCTGGTGTCTAACGATTGAAAAACGACGATGAAGGGTTTTTATTATTATTATTATTATTGCCATGTGCTTGCATTATTTTATTTCGACACAAGAAGAAAATAGTTTTGATTGGGTAAATTATTTTTCATTGGATAATATGTCAATAAAAAATTGATTTTTCTTTTGACTTCTGTACATGTGTTTGTAGACTAATATTTTACGTTCTAAGCTAACCGTAATTTTTTTTAGTTTCAGATTTCTGTTTGCTAGTTCAAATCATAGTTTTTATATTAAAATACAAAACTTTACTACTTAATGTCATGATTTTGATAAAAAAACAACCCGTATTAATGCAAATACTATGTATTTTACATTTAAGGTACTAAATTATTTCATTTCCCAGATTAGACGAAAAATATATTAACTAAATTATATATATATATATATATATATATATATATATATATATATATATATATATATATATATATATATATATATATATATATATATATATATATTCAATATATGTTGTTATCACTAATGTCACCTGATGAGCAACGGCCAGGTCAAGGCCCATGAAATCCACCATTTCAAAAGGCTAAGTTGTACGCCTGTCGTTATCCTCAGTATTGAGTACCATACTGATGACAGTATGATTTGACTCGTTCCCACCCAAGTTTTGATTGAGAGCACCCTGGGGACGGTCATGGGCCGTACACTTCTCTCCCCTCCTACCAGCCTCACGTGAGGACTTGTCGGCTGAACGGCTATTTAGAGTATCCTATGCCGCAAAGGCACTATGCTTTAACAAACATGAATGCCTTCTCTGGGATTCGGCACAGCAGACAGCGTCACTAAGTACTATACCAGATGGGTGGCGTCATACATTCTTTAACTTATCTGTATAATGGATTTTCTCTATTATCTTAAAACATATTGCATATAATACAAATAAATAAATAAATTTATGATTTGAATATTAAACATTAAATTATAACATATTGCACACCCGTTATAAATTTCTACAAATTACCTGCAGTACGTGAAAAACGTTTTTCATAAAAAAATATATGGAACATTATTCAAGTCTCATTTTACACTCTTTGTGCACTGCCAAACTAAATTGAATTTAGGGTTATAATTATATCTGTAGTGAAAAAAAATTGTGCGAGTAATTAAATATACTTATATATTGAATCTTACTCTTACACATTAATTGAAAGAAAATATTTAATAAAACATTGCTTCTTAAAGATTAAGAATGTAAATTTAAAATACTTTAAGAAAACTAAAAAATAATGACATTTGTTTTGGTAAAGCCTACATTATTTTTTTTTCTGAAACAAAGAATTTACAATCAAAAATTCTTTCAGATGAAAACTATTATATTTAATATTACCGTGTTAGCTTGAATGAAACCAAACATTGTTAAAACAGAATTTAATATTCACCTGACAGCTCTTCATAACAGTTCAGTACATAACGCACAAACCGAAATTGTTTTTTGTGCATTTTGGTCTAATAAAAATAAAATATTTACTTTTCGAATACAATAAATTAAGTTAAATGAATAAAAAAAATATTCACAAATAAATAAAAAAATACATATAATGTCTTTCGTACGTAATATCGGCTAATCACAAGTCAAATGACTTAAAATCATTTTTTAAAAAATCGAAATTTTCATTCCATTTTTATAAATACAAACTAATTTTAAAAAATAAATAAATAATGCATATTACGATGTGAAAGAAAAATGTAATATTTATTACGTTAAAGTAACTAAATATAGTACTGCTGATACAGACAAAGTTAATAACACATTTTAAGATAAAGACTAACACAGTAGATAAGTCAGTGATCCCCAAACCCCGGTCCGTGATCAAATACTACTGGTCCGCACAAGAAACATTAAATTATTTCCGTTTTATTTATTGCGGCATATTTTTCTTGGGTTTGGGCTACTTTTTATGAAAATCTCATTATATTTCTTTTTAATTCACTTTATATTCATTTTTATGTAGCTATATTTTATTCTGAAGGCATGTTGAAATACACACACAATTAAAAGAAGTTATTAAAACAAAAAAATTCTAAAGTATAAACAGTCAACGCCCTTTCCATCAGCGGTCCGAGGTAAAATTATCTAACGTTGACCTGTCAGCGGAGATAAAAAGGTTGGGGAACACTGCTCTAAGTTATCCAATATAACATATTTTTTGAAATAACAATATTTATAGAGTTAGTTAAACCGTTCATATAAAAATCCGTAACCTTTGCGAAATGTAATGGAACACAAAATGTTATTTACTGACGTAGAAATTGAGAAAAATAATTAGCTAGAGATTACATAAATAATGAAGAACATTAAAAACAATGACTCAATCACTTAAAACAATAAAAAATACACTGCGAATCCAAGAGGTGTATGCTGATTTATCGAAAACAAATGAAGCGGAAAAAAACAACTCAATATGAGAATAATAGTTACAAATCCCAAAACCCCAAATCAAATAAATATCAGTGCTTAGGAGAAGGAACTTCCTTCCTGGAATTAATCAGATGAAGACAGATGTAGGAAATTTTGTTTTGCAGTTAAACCTAAATGGAGACGACATGAGATTTACTTTTATTCGAACGAAATCTTACATTTGGAATGCTTCAGATAATATGTGTGTCATTTATCCGATTGATTACCTATCAAGTGAAGCACTAAAATTACTCCCTGGTGATTTCAGTGAAAAATTGGTGACTATCTGCAAAACGGCAAAAAAGTTTAACGAAAGTTCCTGTAGTAAGGATACGACATGTAATTGGTTTAAAAAGGTCGTAGTCTTCAAAAACTATTTGTGTTTATTTATATAAAGATTTATCTCTTACAAGTTCACTTTGCATGTAATTTAGGAAATAAATATTATAATTCTTAAAGTTTTCAATAAGGGAAACAAAGTAGGTATTTTAAATGTATTTTTACGATATTGTTGAACTTTATATATGATAGAAAATTACTGTTAAACTTCCCATCATTTCATATAAAAACTGTCAAATACAGGGGCCTAATTACATTGCATGTCTTCATCTGTCTCATACAACGGATTGTCTCAAGCTATGGTTTTCTGAAGCTAAATAAATCAACATTAATAGAAGAAATTTTCAACAATGTGCACAAAAGGATAAGTCATTATGCAGAGCAATTTTATCCTGAATCTGATATTTCTTAGTTGAAATTTAATTCTTATGATACTTTATACATAAACGCGTTTATATGTATTACAAAAATATATTTGTATACATTATCAATTATCACAATGGTCTCAAGTTTTTCATCTTATTTGCATTTCATAACATATATTTATATTAAGTTAAAATTTTCTAGTTTTATGCAAAAAGTTTTCTATTAACTTAAATAATACAGTATTTTATGTTTATATTCCAAAATTGATTTTCGTATTGGGACCAATAAGCTATATATATTGTAAGTAGTACAATGCGTTGAGATAGATATAAAATTTGTATACAAAACACAAATTACAATACTAAAAATATTTATTACATTACAGATAATATATTGTATTATTGGATGCATATATATATATATATATATTAAAGTAGCAACAATAGCAATGTATATATATATATTAATAAATATATATATATATATATATAACAAAATTAAATACTATAAAATATTTATTACATTACTATAATAGATTATATATATATATATATATATATATATATATATATATATATATATAGTAACCCTCATGTATTGTTAATTATCCATTTATGATAAATAGATAAAGTTACAAAAACAAAAAAAATAAAAACTTGTACTTAAGTTCGGGATGGCTCCACCCACAATCTTTAATTCGATTTATCTGTTCGAGTTTTGATTTCACGAAATAATTTTTTTCAATTGATTGATATTTTTATTAAGGCTGTACTGTAAAACAATGTTGATGCTATTGTCAACGGACCTCTAAATTATATGCTTCTTTGAATTGTGCGAGATAACAGTTGAGTTGGGGTAGTCTACTCTCCAAACTTCCAAACCAAACCAACGTGAAAATTTGAGCCTCTACAGATTTAATGTGCATGAGTCTCTGTACATCAAGAAGCTTTCATTTGGCACCATAACTCGATGTCATGGCTCTCCGGCCCCGAGTTTGGAACCCTGACCACTCGAAAACCGTGTCCATAGAATTCCTTGCAAAAAGATTTACTTAAGTGTGCTATGTTTTAAAATGAATTGAGCCTTTAATTATTCCCATGGTATGAGGATAATGAGCTAGTGATTATTAATGTTTCACAAGAAGCAATATGAGGGTTAATGATGAAGGATATTAATATTATAGTAAAATTATGTTAATAAATTTACAGTATTATTTATCCCCTGTATTCTAAGTTCCTATATCATGTTAATTCATTTTAACAGTTATTTTAAAATATATTTTTCTAGGGCTTTTTTGGATAGGGCTACCCGTAAACTTCTTATTGTTTCAAGGGCTCTGTGAGTCTACAAAGTTTGAAGACTACTTTTATAAAATTTCTGAAAAAACTGTTTACTAAGAAAACTTTTGAGATCGAATATGATGCATGCCAGTTTTAATCATCTTTCTTTCAAATTAACGCACTTTAAGTTTTTTAATGAGGTTGAAAGAAACCTATATGAGAGAAGAAAAAGTATTTATATAAATAACGAAAGACATGAGAAAAATTGATGTGTGATACAATTTGTGCAATTAATCGGCTGTAGTTATTTATTTATTTATTTGCGCTTTAATCTAATTACTGACAGTGAGAGATTTATCCTTGGAATATTAATGCAACAACTGTAACAGTTTTGTATATAAATAAAACGAAAAAAAAGAAAGTTCTAAGCGGAACCTTTATAGATAATTAATCATGTGAGATAAATCTCAAATTCACATCGAAGATCTTATCTCAAGATTTCACCTAACATTTAAACCAGAAAAAGAGGTGCCGCTACATAGTGTCAAGGCGTGATGATTACTTTATCAGTTTCTTTATAAAAGTACTTAACCTTATGCAAGGCTGACCTTCATTTTGACCTGGAAAATTCTTAGATGTATATCATATTTCATACCTATTACGTTATCAGCGTAACAACAAGCTATCTACTTTTTCTTTCCTTATAAATGCAATTTGATTGATCAGGAACTAATTTGTTATCGTCAAATCTAAAGATACGGGAATTAAAATTCAATGGAGGATAGAGTTTGTTAAGATACATTTCGCATTTACTGACACATACATAATGCAATTTTAAAATGAAAGATGCATTTTAGTGCAACTGAAATATATTTTTAAATCGCAGGATTTAGGTATTTAAATTTAAGGTACCTAATTCAGGTGGGTCCCGCCCTCTGTTCATGAAAGAATAAAAAATTAAATATTTGATGTAATAACTATTTAAACAATGAATTTTAACCGACTCTGTAAAAATGTATAGTTTTCTACCAAAATTTATTGTATATATTGTACAAATATATATTTTTCTCTAAATTCATGCATGAATTAAATTTAAAGCATTATTGATAGATTAGGGTTTTTAAAGACGAATAACTTGAATTAATAAATTAATTATTTGCATGCATACAATTTTTTCTAATTTGAAATTATTTATAAACAGTTCTTTTCTTTTTAAAGTGTTGGTGAAGTTAATATATAGTTATTTCATTTCATTTTAGGATATGCTGATGGTTCTCATGTACATTTCCCTTAATTAACATTTAGTTTACTTCATATTGTTCGATATGGAATTGAAAAACCATGATGTGAGAAATTAAGCATTGCTATGTAAGTAAAAGTGCCGGTTGGGTGGCGTAGTTGGTTTTTCACAGCCCTTGCACGCCTAAGGTTACGAGTTCGACCCCATCCCAATTTGATGGATTTTCATGATGCAGAAAATCGACATCGCCCATACATGGCATGTTAAAGATCCCTACCATGCATGTTTGGCTTGGGTTCTCTCTGCAAAATTAAACTTTTAGTACCCTTTCGTATCGTAAGAGCTTAGGTGCCTCCCTCTGGGTAAGAATCTAGGTGCAAAAATTACATTTGGGTGATTGTTATTCCACCTATATAGTGCCGCTCTAAAAACTGATAAGTGAAGCATGTATGTAGAGAATTCTGAATGGAAACGTATTAAAGTACGAGAAAAGCTCTGTAGAGAATTAATGCGTGAAATACACTAAAGAGATCAATAAATGGGATCCTGAACTACTGGTTAAGATGTCACAAGATAATTGATCCTTCTCAATATAATACTTATTTCATTAAGTCTAGATAAATGAAACATAGTTCTTTTTGATAATAATTATTTATATTATAAGTTTGGATTTAAATTTAATACGAACATTTCAATGTTTTTTTTTAATTTAGATTCTGTGGCATCCACAAATATGTCTGTCATTCGTAGTCAATGTAACATCAATGTTGCAAAAGCTATTTTTATTTATGTACTTTGTATGGTATTTTCGTTGTATTTTAGATTCAATATTATGCAATCACCGCAGGAATATTAATAGCATTTCTTAACCTCCATACTTACAAAATAAAGAGAAACAAACATCTAATACAAAAGCTAAATATTTAATTAAAACTCTTAATTCCATTTTTTAGAAAGATTTAATGCCATGTTTATGAATATTTTATACGAGCTTTCTAAATTTTAAAATGAACTTTTTGCTAACTTCTTGATCGTTCATTGCTTACACCTTTTTTTTCTTCTTTTCTTCCTTTTTTTGCATTCGATGTTTGAAAAATAATTATCATCAGAACTCTTAAATCGATAAAAATCTGTATCATAAAATGTCATAAGATTACGAATTTTGTACGTTGGCAAAACTCTATAAAACACATAAACGTATAATTTTAAATATTGAATCAACGTTCATCAGATAAGTTAAATATTAAAAAAAAAATAATTAAAGCTCGTTATACACATGCTTATAAGCCATAACGTGAGGAACTTTTGCAACTATGTTTTTCGAAATCTCATTTTTGTAAACAAATTAAAATGAGAAAAAGTTTTAAAAAAATTTGAAATGTTTCGATTGAGAATATCACAAAATTAAAGCAAAAAAAGAAAATGTTTGCTTAGTACTGGCCCAAATGTAAAATATAAAAAATTAACTCGAAATCCTAAGACAAAAACAAATAAATTGATAGATATTAGCTTTTAATAGATTAATTTAAAGGTTATGTTTAAAAAAATTATTCATCCAACAACCGTTGTTTAAAACAAAGTATACATTTTTTATATGGATCCGAAAACAGCAGGATTATTTGCTTGCAAATCTACATAGATTCACCAAAATCGGATACTTTACTTGCATTAGTTTGTGGATATATCAGTATTTTTAAAGACATTTTCATCGTACATTGTCTTATATTCCATGATAAAATTTTTTATTCCTGTAAATTCATTTTAAACAATCCACAATTTATACATATTATGTATATATATTATATATAATATTATATTATATATATATATTATATATTATATATATATTATATATTATATATATAAAATATATTTATTTTGTTTCCATGCTTACTTTTATATCCCACATTCGTATAAATTTCTTTAAAAAAATAGTTTGAAAATAAAAATCGATAAATAATAACACATACATCACCGAATCTTATCAGAATATTGATTTTTGCAACTTTTGGAAAAATAATATAAAATCCGTCTGTTTTAGGATATTTCTATCCTTTTGTGATCTCGAAATGCTAAACTTATGATAATACAAAACATTATGTTGTTATTACTTCCCTGTCTTAAATTAGATTTTAGTTATTGTAAAAGTAAAAAAAAAAAAAGACAGTGTTGGGAATACAAATACATAAATAATGATTTATCTGAAAATATTTTCAATTTCAGGTGCAAGTGTGTACTGATTACTTAAAGACAAAATTTAAAATTTTTTTTATTTACATAAATTTCCCTCTCAATCTACTTTTTAAGGAAAATGGAAATATGTACAAAGTCGCTCATAGTTAGTAGATTAAGATTGCAGAATTTACCATGGCTGACAGAATTTTAATTTAAGGTATCCGACTACGTTTGGAACCGTGATTTTGCAAAAGCGTATAAATGGATAATATTTAGGATATTTAGTATCACTTAGATTACAAAATGTATATAAAATTGTTTTAAGAATAGTATTACAATTAAAATTTATTTAAGAATTATTTTGACAAAAAATGAACATAGAATGACCAATTTTCAAAATGTTCTCCTTTTGTGAAAAATGCTTCTATTATACTAATATTTTGCCTGTATATAGCTCAGACATCATTACAGAGGCTCAACAAGAATTTTGGAAATATATAACTTAGAAGTGGGTTTATTCAAGTTTTACGACAACAGAGGGGAGAAATTTTAAGAGAAAAACGCCGATAATTATTTCAAATGGTGTAACTCCTAAAATAATGTGAATTTTTCAAAAATTCTAATTGAGCCTCTGTATAAAGTCTGAGCTATATACAGGCAAAATATTATTATAATAGAAGCATTTTTCACAAAAGGAGAACATTTTGAAAAAAGATTATTCTAAGTTAATTTTTTGCCGAAATAACGTATTTAAATAAATGTTTTTGTCAATATGTCCTTAAAACAATTTTATACATGTATTCTAATCTAAGTGACACTAAATATCATGAAAATTATCCATTTATGCGCTTTTTTAAAATCACGGTTTCAAACGTAGTCGGATACCTTAATACCCAAATGAATTTCACGTTTGTCATATGAATTTTATTGACATTATTTAAAATAATAGTAAAAAAAGCAAATCAAACACTAAACAATAGTTATTTTACATTAAGGGTACATGATTGATTTAATCCAATTGAAAGACATTTTTAGTCATATCTGGAACAGCATGAAAGCAAATACATAATTAATTTAATATGTGTATTTTTACCCTCTATATTCCAATTGTAAGTACATCACATTTATTGAAATCTATTTATTAATATATATACATTATAACACAAATAAGGACGCACAAGTAAAGAAATATACGAAGGAGAGTAAAATGTATATATATATAGGCTTATTCTCTACAAACAAGAGACAACATC
>BMAV01027662.1:0-14507 GCA_019973955.1 Trichonephila inaurata madagascariensis
CAACCATGGAAAATTAAAAAAACCTCACAAATTTTAAAAGTAGAATATCTGACTGGAATATGGAGACCATTGTCCAAAAATACTATGTAAAAATAATAAGTAATCATAAATAAATAGTAATCAATAAAAAAAAGTACAATTACTTTTTGTTATTTAATTACATTTTATTTTATTGTTTAGAATTCAGTAAATCCAATTTACATTTTAGTATTCAAGCGTGTAATATCAATAAAATGGTTGGTTTAGAATGGTGGCAATATGAAATTTGAAATGAAGACATGGTTTGCCAATAAAACACCTATGACATATACAAAATTGAGGTTGTCAATTTGGCTAGTTATCTTGAAAGTTGGCATGTTGCAGTTGTGTGATAGTACATATAGCTTATATATTTATTTAAATTTAATGAATATAATATTTCATTTAACTCGTAAAAGGTACTACTGTATCAAAATATTTCAAAGCATTTCTAGAGTTTCTCTCCATACTTCAAACACAAATAAGCAAACAGAGCAACTGCATGTACTTTTTGGTCAGTTCTGAAGCTTTCAAAAAGATACAAAACAGTAGTAACACTTTACCTCCTCCAAAACAGCAAAGATTAAAATATACAACATAATAAGAATGAACCAGTACTTCTGTAAAAAATTCAACATCAAATTAGGTACAATGATAAGATCATCATAATTAATAATCATAATTTAAATCATTCAGTAATTCAAAATATTAGATCAATCCTGATGTATGATCTTTAGCATCAGAATTAATCTAATACTTTGAATTTAAAAAAATACTGAAAGTTTTAACAGCTTTTCTTTAGGGCCCAGATTTGCAATGGGGAGAAACTCAGATCATGGACCAGGTTTGCAGCAGGAAGGAAAAAATAAATCAAATACTTTGACTAAAAAGTTCTTAATTTATTTTTGCTGGTGAGTTCCATTTCATTATTTAAAATACATAAATCTCTCAGAAGCTCTTAAAAAACAAGTCAGTTTTTTGTCTGTAAATTTACTGAACATTGTAAATTAATATTTTTAGTTAGTTAGAAATGTAAGATCTTTTCATTTGTGATCTAGGGCAGAGCTTCCCACACTTGTTATTGCTGCAGATCAGTCAATGTATAATAGTTTTACCTCGGCCCACTGAAGGGGGTATTATTTTTTTTTTAAATTGTTTTACTTAATAATTTTAATTTAAATATGCCTACCTAATATATAATAAGAAACCAAAACATTAATATAAACTGATTTAACATAGAATAAAAAAGTGATTCCCATAAAAAGTCACAAAACCCCAAGAAAATATAAACAGTAAATGAAATAAATATTTTTATGTTCCTTGTGTGTGTGTGTGTGGTGTCCTGGTACTATTTAACCCTGACGAAAACCACAGCCTGGGGGTTTGAGACCACTGACCTAGGGAAAAATGGATAACAGTCATTACCTTTGCTTATAGCTTCTTTTATTGTGACTGGTACCAAAATGGCCCTCAAAAAGTTCATCTTCTGTTTTAAGGTTTCTTTTAAAAAATTCATCAACCTCGATTTTCTTGAATGGCCCCCCAAAACTTCACCCACAATAGCATTAACTAATGGCTGAACTTGCTTATACGGTTAATATAGGTTTTTAAAAACTTCGTACTTGACAGCTATAAAAGAAAGTTATTTATAAATAATTATAAATATAATTTTTTTAATTATAAAAAAACTTAAAAATATTTTTTGTCCACAGGAAACAAATAAAAAAATGTAAAAAAAATTTTCTTATTTCAAACATTTCCCATAATATTACTAGAAACTAAACTTTTTATTAAAAAGGAAATAATTTGATATACTCAAATTAAAAAAAAAATAAATTTTAGTTTTAGAAGAAAATTTTTTAAATCAGTCCTCCCGACAGATAATAATGTTTTTCAATTAAAACAAAAGTCAGTTTAAATTAAATTTTTGTAAAACATCTTCAAAATACAAATTTTTATCCATTTCAGAATATAATGATGTAATAATTTGTAAGCAATGGGCCTTTTTAAAAGATTGTATAGTTTAAAAAAAACTTCAATCTGTTTCATCTTTGTTATTTATTACTCTATTTGTTTGCAAGAACAGAATTTTTAAACAACCCCTTAGCAAGGACTTTTCAACCAAAATTTTCAGTTTTTAAGACTTTTATTTATTATTGAATAAAAACATTTAAAAATGCCATATAAAATTAATACAACGTATTATATAATTCTTTTTTTAATGCAAAGGAAAAAAATTTTTTTTCAAAACACATGGCTCTTTTTAATTTTTTTTTATAAATTAATTATTAGTTAAAATTCATAATTTCAGTCATATTTTTTAATAATATATTTTTGTATGTCCTGGTTGTATAAAAATCCAACATCAGATATAAAAAAAAGTAACCTGTATAGATTTAAAATTAATTCATTTAAAAAAAAAAGAATACTTTTATAATTGATTTTTTTATTTATGAATGCTCCCAGCTATTCATAAACAAAAAAAGTTTTTTTAAAATACAAAAGTAGTAAAAAAATTTTTTTTCAACCCTTTCCCTAACCTCAAAAGGGTAAATCCCATATTAAATTCCATTAAATTTTAAACCCAAACGCGTTTGAAAAAGTTGTGAAATGAGATATTATTTTGGGAAATTTATCCTTATCTAAAATGTAAATTAAAATTATCAAATCTAATTCCAAATGGTTCAATGTAATGTAGTTAAAGTACATTAATTCAAACTGCTCTTAGAAAGTTTCTAATGTTCCCCATCGGTATAGTGGTTAGTGATGCTGGTTACTTCCAAAGGGCTTGGGTTTGAATCCCAGAAAGGCATGGTTGTTTGTAAATGTAAGAGTGCCTTTGTGGCAGGGGGTACTAAAAAATACCCGCCCAGCCCCAAGCCTCTTGTGAGGTTGGTGGAAGGGAGGAGGGGGGAGGCCTCGTCCTCGGGGTTTCCCCCTTTTTAAATTGAGAAAATAAAACAGTCACCTGCATGTGCTAAAATTTTAAAAACTACCAGGGTCTACTAGCCCCTTGCCACAATAAATTTTGTGGGCCTTGATTTGATGTTAGTGTCAATGGGCGCATGTAAAAAAACAACAAAAAAATGCTGTTTTAATTTTTTAATATTATAATATTAAATTGCAAAAAAAGGGAAAAGGAATTACATGTTTTGTTCAATTATACACCTCAATATACATTAAAAAAATCTTCTTATTATTGAAATACAAATATAATTCCCTAATGGTTTTAAAATTTATTTAAATTGATTTTGACCCCCTTTTGGAACAGATATTTTGATACTTAGAACTAGATACTTGGAATTTTTTGGAACTGTATATCAAACTAGCCCCCTTTTTTATAGGAAAATCAAAATTTAAATGCAATCAAATTTTTTGAAAAATTTAATGTTTTTATAAAATCCCAATAAAAAATATTTTCAATTTTTCACACCATATTAAAAATATAACATTTAATTACATTAATTTTCGTAATATTTCTACATCAAATATATTCAGGTTAAAAAAAAAATGGTTGTAATTTTGGATTTTTCGTCAAGAGATTGTAGTTTCAAGAATTTTAAAATAAAGAAAAACCAAAACTTAAGGAAAAAGACTAAAAATTTTTATTTAACACTCAATTTTCAATAAATTAAATCATATGATTTTAATGTAACTTTAATTAAAATTTTTTCAATAATGTAAAACACAGTTTTAACAATTTTCAATAATTCTTTAAAAAATTTAAAATAAATATGAAACTTTTTGTAAAAAAATTTTTTAAAAAAAAAAATAATTTAAAAAATGAAAATAAAAATTTTTCAAAAAAAAATCAATACATTTAACCTTTTAAATATTTGTCTTTTAAAAGGTTATATTATGATAAATAACTTGCATTCCCCTTTTTAAATGTTAAATATTAAATTTAAAAAACACAATAGAAAGAAAAAGAATTTAAAAATTATAACACCGAAAATCAAAAAGTAAAGCATATAAAAAATAAAAATTTAAAGAAAATGATATTTAGAAAACTAACGAAAATGTAAAATATACTTTTTGTCGACATCTAATTTTAGCGGAAAGAACATACGGTTCCAATAGGCATGGATCCTTTTGGTGGTAATTTTTTCATGTTTTCCTTCATATCCACCCAAAAGCTATTTCTGAGAAAGTATCAATTATAGTTTTTTTTCCCCGAAAAATAAATTACTTTAAACAACAGATTTTGAAAGCCCATTATTATAAATCAGTGAAATAAACTTCACACACACTTGGGATTTCTAATAATTAAATTTAAAAAAAATTTAACATTAAAGCAAAAAAAAATTTCCCAGAAAGAGTTGTGAAAAAGGGAAAAAACAAATTTTCCCAGACAGTCGTTTCCCAAAATAGTGAGCACAACGCGGTTTGTTTACTTCGCTCTGATAAATTTTTTCCATCTACAATTGGCAACTCATTTGAACTATACTTGTACTCCGGGAAAAAAAAGATAAGCAGAAATAATCAGCGTTGATGTTTTATTCAAATGGTTTTTGAAAAACGATTAACATTTAGATTTGTCGAATCATTATCTTTTGAATTTGATGAGTCAATGAGGGAAATTTGAAATAAAAAAGAACTATTCCGCAAAATTTTAATCAAAAAAGCCAGGGAAAAAAAAAGAGTTATAATTAAGATTAATTTTTTTTTAAACCGATTATAAAAAAAACGCAGGGTTTTTCCCCCGGGGACGTAAAAAAATCAATTAATCTTATATAACTAAGTTTTTGGCCTGTGCTTGTTTTTGGACACATTTTCGAAATTTTTTGCTAAAAATTCTATAAAACTGCTAGTTTGAAATGTTTTTCCAAAATACCTTATTTTTACCCACATCTTACTTCGTTCCATATATCCCTTTTTTTAAATATCACAATATCTTTTATTTTTTGATAATCAAAAAAAGATTAAAAAGTTTTAAAAAAAAAACCTTACCCTCAAGAAGTGCTGTGAGCGTGTGAAATGATTTCAATAGTAATTTGAAAGTTTTTTTTTTTTATAGCCGGTCCACTACGTAATTGAAAATGTAAACCAACGGGGCCCGGACCGTGACCTTTGGGGCCCTCTAAAAATTTAAAAATTTTTTTGCCATTTTTCCAAAAAAAAATTGGGGGAAAATTTAAAATATGTGATTTTTAAGGGGTTTTTTTTTTTTTTATTTCATTCAATCAAAAAACGTTTAAAAAATTACATAATTTAAAAAAATTTTTTTTTTGCACTTTTGGCTTTTTTTATTTCCATAAATTTTAAAGTTTTTGGTGAGATCAGTTTTAATAGAAAGAAGTATAAATTTGACCCTGTTTTTTTGTCATTGTTGCCCCATATTTGTTTTCCAAAAGATCATTTTAGGGGCTCCCACCCGCTTCATAACAGAAATGGGGAAAGCGTTAGAAAAATCTTTAAAATGGTATACAAATTTGGTAAAACATCAACAATTTCCCTTTTCAAAAATAAAATTAAACATATCATTACAAGAAAGGACCTAGCTCAGTTTGTTTTTTGTTTGCTTTAAACCTACTAATACTAGTTGAATAACCCCCCCAAAACTTTCCCAAAGGGAATTTTTGGCCTTTTTAAAGATTTTTTAAATGATTATTCGAAAATGGTTTTTTTTTTGTTTTTTGTATTCTCTTGCCAAAACAGAACATATATATTTTGGGGTTTTTATTTTAAAAAATAACCTTTTCATGTAAAAGGATAAAATCGATTTGGGCCACGAACCCACCTCAACGTATACTTCTCAAACTCACTGAACATTTTCAAAACACTTTTCGGTCACGGCATTACAATATCTGTCTTCTTGGCGGAACAATATTTTTTTCAGAGGCTGTGGTCAGAAATCTTACGTATTTTCATCATTAATATTTGCTTGTTGTTTTTTTCCGTTTTTTTTGGTCTTTCCCTTTTTCCTTTTCCCTTGTTAACACTAAAAAAGACTGAAACTTAGTATATATATTTTTCCCCAAAGCAGTCAAAATGACTGCATTGTGAAAAAAATTAATGTGAAAAAACTTTTTTTAAAATTTAAATTTTTTAATTTTTTTTATATTATTTACAGCATAACAAGTTATCAGTAAAATTAACAAAAAAAAATTTTTTCACTTTGGAAAAAAGTGTATTCAAAAAAAGTCAAGAAGTTGTGTTCTAAATTGTTTTTATTTGAAATCAAAAGCAATCAAAATGATTTCCGGGAATAAAGGTTAATGTCTCTGCGTTTGTTATATTCTTGTTATTTTGTTCCATTGTGAAAAATTTTTTTAACTTTTAAATTTTTTTTTTTTCTCGATTTAACAATAATTTTCGTTTTTCCCTACATTTTTATATTTTTCTGTCAAGCATATTTATATTTTAATTTAAAGTAGCGGAAATCAATTTAGAAGTTTAGGTAATAAAATTACGATAACGAAACCCGACTGTGCTTAATAAAAAAAAATATTTTAAAAATTTTTTACAAAAAAATATATATATTTCTGAGAAAATTTAAAAAAATACCAAATTAATTTTAAAAAAAAAAATCCTTGTCTATACTCACAAAAAATCTAAAATGCTGATTATTATTATGTATTGGTCCATCATTTAAAAAGGTTTTATAAAAATAAAAAACTTTAAATTATTTCCCTACTTTAAATAAATAGTTTCTGCTGCCATCCATTTTTGCTTTGTACCATACTTAAAAACGACTTTTACGAAAATAAAGACTATTTTACATTTACCCATTATTTTACATTTATCCATTTATTTTACATTTACCCAACATTCGCGGTGCTCCAAAACCCCAAAAAAAACCTTAAAAAAAATTAAGTTATTATACAAATTTTAAGACAACATACATATTTTAAACTGATGCAATTTTTAAAAATACAGAAAATAAATTATAACTTCAATATCTTCCTATTTAAATAATTTAGAAATGTGTATTGGTACTTACTTCTTACTTGAAACTTGAAAAACAGGTACATAAGTTGTCTTTATTGTCTGAAAATAAAAATAAATTTGATATGGTTTTTTTATTTTTGAGTTTTATTCTTTACTGGTTTATTATTTTTTATTTTTTTGATTGTAAACATTTTTTTTCTGTTTTTTATCTGAACAGAGAAAGGGGCCCCCAAAAAGGGGGCCCCCGGGCTGAACCTTTAAAACCCAAATAATCCCGGGCCGACCAGAAGGAGTAGCCATAGAGTGAAAAACGTTCATAAACCAACAGAGTGGTGAAAGCTCATAAAGCAAAAGGACAGACCACATTATTTTGAACCATAATCAAGTGCGGGGCGCACCAGTGGAATCACCCCCAACTCCACACCTAGCCAGTGGGAGGATTTGTGGCGTTCCTCGGCACCCCCCAATTTCCCCTTAACGGAACCAACCGGCGAGCAGGAGGGAATGAACTGATATAAACGGACACTCACTCAACTTTTTTCTGACTCGCACGAGGGAAAAAAAGTGCTTTCCCCTTTTTTCAATTTCCCTATTTCAACAAGTAATTTAAATTTTATAATATTTTTTTAATGCTGTAAATTAAAAAAATGTTTAACCTATTTTTCATTCAACTATTTATATGGCGGGGAAAAACCCTTAAATATATTCCCACTTCACGCCATAATTGGTGACCTGAACACTCGTGAACGCAATCCGTTAACATCCAGTTCATTTTTTAAAAATAAAGTTAGCTTTTTAATTTTTTTAATTTTAATCTCATCCTCGGGTTTTTCGCACCATCAATTTAGATCCTTTCTCCGAGCTGTCGCTGGGAAAAAAAGTAAGTTTTATACTTTTCTTTTTCATTTATGTGTGCTGTATGTTTTCAAAAATTTCTGTTCCCCACGTTTAACATACGCCGAATAATTTTTTTTTTTTAAAACTGTTTTCCCATTTCCGAAGAAATAATTTTTTGTGTATCACATGCATGTAAGATTTTAATCCTGTATTCCTATTTTTTGTAAATATAATTTCATATTTCTAATGTTTGTTTTCAACGTAAAATATACTTATGTAAAAAGATTTTTATTTTTAACATGCCTAATGAATGTGATGTAACCAGATATCCCCGTTGCAGCAAACCACCACCTTTTGGAAACATAACCCTGCGCTATGGGGGGATTAGAGGCGCAGTTCGATTTAGGCAAAATTTTAAATGATACAACAAAATTTTAAATTTTGTTCTGTCTGCGTTGGGTAGACATTTTTAAAACGCGCGACTTGGTTCTAAAACCACCTGAAAACGGGAAGTAGAAGCTTTAAAAAACGTTTAACACATTCAGAAAAAGAGGATTCTAAAATTCACTCTTCTCCCGGGCGAATTTTTGGGGGCCAACGGCCCTCACAGCTCCTTACGCGCATGCCCCCCTCCAAGGGGATAATGTTGGCGAGCCACTCTTTAAATCGCGTGGCTCGGGCGTTGCCTAACGGAACACAAACAGATCTTGCTGCCCCAACGAAAACTTAGATCACTGCCCTTGCTGATAAAAAACAAACCTGACTTTTCCCCAAAATTAATTCAGTTTCGAGCACCCAAAAAAAAGCACAATTTGAAAACCCAAAATTTCTCTCTTACGCAGCAAGTAAATAAACAACCCGTTTCGTGAAACGTTCCCGTAGCCAGCTCGTAACTCAAACCATTTCCCCCAAACCCCCGTAATTCACGAAATCGTTTTAAAGGTACCAATAACCCACAAATGGATATTGTTTTACCATACAAATTTTTGGGAACAAAGCAAAAAAATTGGTACCCAGCCTTTTCGTTTGGAAAACTAGAATGGCGATCGCCTCATTAACCGCATTTTATTGGCCAATTATTCCTCTAATATAATTTTTTTACTACGGGGGATATTTCTGTTATTTCGAAATCTTTCGCGCCCCTAAAAATTCAACAAGACTTAACTTTTGTACGCTGCGAACGGCCCAAAGTACAGACTTATGGCACAAAAAAATTTTACTCGATTTAGGTTTTCGACGCCAATTTACCTGGTCTTTCGAATTGCAGATGTACGCCAACCAATCATTGGGGGGTTTATTTCCTAAAAATTTTTTTTGTTGTCGATGCTGCATCTTAGAGTTATCGACGCCAAATAAACTTTCTTCGAACGGCCAACTTAAAAATTAAGTCTGTAGCATCTAACCTGCTATTTCGGCAATACTAAGTTCGATATAAAGGGTTTTAAAAAAATATCCCGTTAATTAACCCCTTAAAACCCATAAATGTTGATTTCGAATCAAGTTTATCATCACATAGAAACTAAAACCCCCAATATTTTTAAAACCTCGTCGCCTCGCACCCACAGTTTTAAAAGCTTTAGAAAGAGTTCGAAAACCTTTTGGCGGGTATAACGTCCGTCAAAAAGCCCCGGGGGCCCACTGCATGTTGTTAAAAATCTAATGGGAGTATCGACCCCATGGTGATTACGAGACTTAATTCGGTTATCGTGCCCGATCGCATCTAGTCCCTCACATCCCAAAACTGCACTCAAAATCTGTATGGAAAAACTATATTCACTACTTTGGATTTGGCCCCAGCGTATCATCAAATAGCAATAAATCCCCCCGATATTCCTAAAACGCCGTAACTCCCCATTTGGTCTATTCGGTATACTTCTGCCCTTTTGGCTTGTTCCAAAACATTTCAGAGACACATCATCAAGTCTTAGCTCATCTAGAATTTTTGATTTATATTTTGATGACACTCATGCATCTTCCTCCCAGGACGAACACCCTTACCACTTACATCAAATCTTTTTTCGTTTAAAGTTCGGTCTCAAGTTAAACCCTGATAAATGTGTTTTAGGGAAAACATCTGTAAATTTTGGGTTGTCTCAAACAAGGGGGGTTAAAACTTCCCCATAAAGTTGAAACCATTGCAAATTTTCCTAAGCCGATACTTTTTTCCCCAACTAAGGTGTTTTTGGGCCCGAAATTTTTATGACGTTTTTCCCCCGCAGCCGAACACAAGCACCTCTTAACAAGTTACTTACTAATTTAAAAACGATAAACGTCCGTTCCAATGAGGAAGCAGAACCGCATTTATGCAATGCAAATCCTCTTTGGCAACGTTGCAACCCTAAATTATCCTACCACCAATCAACAGCTCTGTTTACTGGTTGACGCGTCCAACTTCGCAGTTGGGGGGCATTAAAATTCTTGACGGGGAAAAGGTCCTCAACCATCGCGTTTTTCATAAACTGAGTGCAACAGAAACAAAAACAGCCAGAGGGGGAAATTTTTGCTATATCAGCAATAAAAAAATTTAGGCACCCGCGGAAGGACATGTTTTATAATATTCACAGATCATCGCCCTTTTAAATTTTGATTATAAAATCTCGGACTTTTTTTCCCCCCGTCACCGGCATCTTGTTTCATATCGCAGTTCAGCACAGATATCAGACATGTTTTAGGATCGATAACCCGTGGCAGATGCCCTAAAAAAATCCCTTAATGTTTTTACCACTGATCTCCCAACCCTTGCCGATAGTCAAAAAAAGATGAGGGGAAATTAAAACCTTAATTTTTTCCCAAAGACTTTTCATTTAAAACAAAACCTTTAAAAAAAGGGGGAAAATTTTCTTGAAATCTTCTTGAGTCAGTAAGAAAAATACCCTTTTTTTTGGAGGAACTTCGCTTTGAAATATATTTCGCCTTCCATAATCTTTTTCCCATCCCGGTATTTGTGCCACAAAGCGCCCCCAAACCGCTCCGTTGGTCCATGTTGAATAATTGCTAAATGGAAAGATGCTACATTCCATGCCAACGATGCAAAGTTCAGAGGCAAACCCTGAGTCCCAAACCCTTTTTCCCAACGTTGGGGATTTCAACACGTCCATATCGTCTAGTTTGACCATTTCCCCCATCTGATGGCTTCACCTTCCTGTTGACATGCATTGATCCCTACACCCGGGTGGCCGGAGGTCATTCCGTCAACGATATCTCCGCTGAAACCGTGGCAAAAGTTCATCGCTAACTGGGTATCGCTCTACGGTGTACCTGCCATCATAACCACAGACCAAGGAGGCAAGTTCCAGTCTCCCTCTACAGCCTGAAACAAATGTTGGGAATACAACGAATTCGAACCATCCCCTACCACCCCTTCGAATGGTATGGTTGGGCCTCTACTTCCCTCAAGCAAGCTATTGGTGTCACATACAAAATGGACAGAGTCGCTACCAGTGGTCCCCGTGGGTCGCGGGCGTGCATCAAGGAGGACCTCAATGATTCGTCCGAAATGGTATTTGGAAAAAACCCTTGTGCTTCCCGGGAAAATTCTTTGAACCTTCAAGTCGACTCCCAAATGATCCCTCCCAGTTTTCTCTTAAGGGTGAGAGAAACCTGGACTCTTAAGCCAACTCCCGCTGTATTCATCTACTTCATGTTTCGTGCACACAGCTCTCAAAATCTGCTCTCATGTCTTTTTTGGGTCGAGGATTCAAACCATCTGGGGGGAAAAAACCCATCAAAGGGCCATTTGAAGTTTTGGTAGGACCGACAACACTTTACAATCAAAATAAATGACAGGACCTCCACGATCAGCATTTATCGACTTAAGCCAATTTTTCTGTTGAATGACACCTCAACAAAGGGCCCCCTTCCAGTACAGAAAAATAACCATCCATTTCACTTCCTCCCAGACATGATCAAAATTTGCCCATACCAGCGACGACTCGCTCTGGTAGAAAGATCAGATTCAACCCCAAGTACTTGTAATTTTCATAGACTGTGAATCAAAAGGGGTTTTCATCATATGAAACTTTTAAAACTTTCGTACTTTCGGTACTTGGGGGGGTACTGTGGGTGCCTCGGCACCCCCCTAATTCCTCTTAACTGGAACCAACCGGTGGCAGAAAAAGTGAACTGATATGAACGGGCACTCATCTCTTCTCTGACTCCCGGGGGAAAAAATGCTTTCCCCCTTTTTTCAATTTCCATGTTTCAACTTAAGTAATTGAATTCTTATAATATTTTTTAATGCTTAAATTAAAAATATGTTTAACCTTTTTTTCATTCATTTTTATTTATATGACGTGAAATAACCCTTTTAAAAATATTTTCACTTCACGCCGTAGGATTTTGAGCTTTGACTAACTTGTTGTGCATCAGCGCTTCTTCTCTTCTTCAGTTGCCTAAGGTTTCGAGCCCATGACTCAAAATGACCGCTACGAGTTTGCGACCAAGACCACACGACTGTAATGACCTTTAAACAGAGCGAGAGATAGCAACTGATAATAATTGATATTTTTTGTAATGATAACTACAACGCAAAGTGGGAACAACTTCAGAACTCGTTGTCTCCATGTGGATATGGTACCGAGACAATACACTTAGAATCGGAGTCAAAGTAAATAAGCCTCACGAGAAAGTTTCGAGAAATGGCTTTTCATTCCCTGTCAATCATTTGCTAAAGTTTGTCTTTTGAACGGCGTTCAAGGGGCATCTAATCATCTCCCAGTAATATTCTATTAGGGAGAGAACTGAGGATAATGATTGTCAGCGCGAAGCATGTATATATTTTTTTACAGAGCACTTTGTCTAAAATGTATAGTGAGCGATAAAAGGGATAGTTCAGCTGGTAAAGGGGAGGACATCCTCGGGGAAGAGGTTCCAAGAGCACAAAACCCTGGTGTGCACAAAGTTGTGTTTTTTGATTCTCAATCCCCCCCCTCAACCCAAAAAATTTTTGCATAAATTTTTAATGGGGAAATTTTGTCCCCGGGAATTTTTTGTCTGCATGTTTTTTTATATGTAACCTCCTCCCCATAAAGTAGTCCGTGTACGCCCCTGACATTATTGTTAAAATTTTATTGTGCCAAAAAACATCAAGGGTAAACCATTTCCCCTCCCGCAAAAAATTAAAATTTTTTGTGGGGGGGGTTTACACCCGGTTAACTATTGTTAGGACCTCCTTTGGACAAAAAGATGTGTACAAGAACCAAAATTAATTTGCCCAGCTTGTAATTTTGATGGTCTTTGGTTTGGGGCAAGAAGGGTTAGCTCCACCGGGGGTAAATTTTTTGGGGTGGAACTGGGTGAGGGTTAAAAAGATGAGACATTTTGGATTCTTTCCAAAATTTTATTAAGAATCTTAAATTACCAATTCTAAATAACAACTTTCTTAAAATGAAATCCCCCAATAAACAAATTAATCAGATCGCACAACTAGATCACTTATCTTAATTATAATAATTTAACTGTCTAACTCCTATACAAAATATTCCCTTTTTAAGAGCCCCTTTCCCTTTCCCAGGTTGAAGATTTTCCCTTTTATGTTATTTATAGGAGAGAATACTCAGTCTTTCTTAATCCTTCTTATTATTAATCTTAAAAGACGATGAGCGATCCTTCTTCCAGACCTGAAGACGTCTAACATTTATTCCGAACAATTCCACATTTTAAAATCTCTAGGCTTGCCGTCCTATCTCCCCCCAAACCTTCTATCCTTTTAAATATATCTCATTTGCATATTGCCGTTTCTCTTCTTGGTAGGGTTGGAAAATTTTTGCCATTAAGGGGCCCCGAAAAAGAACTTAGGAGTTATGTTAGAAGAAGAACGCGAGAGATGTCACAGGCTCAAGGAATGCCATTAGTGCAGACCATTAGTAATCAGTTAGTGGGCAATGATTCTGGTCCTTATGAAAACATCAAGGCTTTCTTGCACATACAGAAAAGTGACAGCAGAAGTGACTTGTGGGGGCCTCCACTGTTTGTCGAAGGATGGGTGGATTCAATTCATGCTAACCTTTCTTTGGGAGCATCACAACTCCCCACATTTATCCTACTAGTCCACCGTAGACGCGTCAAGGTGGGTGTCAACCAGGTTAAAATTATATGTCTGAATTATTGGAAATGTGAAAAATTCCCACATTGGCAGAAATAACGGCATGGATATTGCTCATTTTGTTGTTCATTCCTTATATCCTAATCAAAGCGCGCCAGAAAGCTACACATTCCACATCATTTGGATTACTTGATGAAGTACACCTATCTGAAATTTGCATAATTTCTAGCCATTCATTCTAGGTGTTACATTTTCATTGAAAGGTCTAACTCCTCTCATTTTAATTATTTATTTTTACCGAACATAATTTTTATGATCACACACAAATAATTCAATTGAAGAGACGTCGAAGCTTGAGGGAACGAGTGATCGATAACAGTTACTAAAGTTTTTAATCATTAAAAATATTAAAACATATTCAAAGTACCTATGACAAGAATGGCATCAAAAATTTATTGTCAGTGATTTCTGAACGAGCTGCAAAAAAGAGCTTTTATTCAATTTTTATTTTGTAAAAAATGTCTTTTTTTTTGATATGTTCTGATTGATCGAATTAATTACACAATCAAAATTCTATTTGCGATAAGTTATCTGCAAGTTATCTACAATACATTTTAACCTGTATTTAAAAGTCCATTTTCCCCAAAAACTTAATTTGAGCTTTAATCAGATAGCAAAGTCTACACTTAAATAATATCACTTCAAAATTTCTTTTAAT
>BMAV01027663.1:0-30114 GCA_019973955.1 Trichonephila inaurata madagascariensis
CGTTAAATATAATTATAATAAGCTGCATATTGTTGATACTACTTTATTATAGTTCCAACTAGTCTAGCAATAACGGCATATTATATGTTCAGTTTTTCTCTGTTATGTATCAATTAATCCATCCCTAACATGAAATGTATTTTTCGTGGAATTTTAACTATTTATCAACAGATAATTTCCAAAATAAGGGACTAATTTTAACGTCGAATTAATATATTTTTAAAATTTTTACAATTTTGTCACTACTTAATTTATGAAATGTCTACTTATTTCGTAGAATTACTAGGTAAATTGTAATATTATTTATTACACACTCTGTGTATTTGACAAAGACAGTTATTTCACGAAATACCTCAGGATTCTATAAAATAACTAAATTACACTCTAGCGTTACCATATACATTTCAATTAGGAATGCCACGTAACATTTCGCCACTCATCAGATCCATAAAATGGGTCAGTTATTCGTATTTTTCAAGTGAAGTTGCAAACAATGTTTCTGACGTACTTGTGTATTCGGAGGAAAATGATTTCCCTTTTGAAGAAAAATAATTCGACCCCCATTTCAGTTTCATCCACATTGCAGATTCTATAGTAAGGATAAGTAATATGTTGTGGAAGTGATCTCTTTGTATTGTGTGAACGTGAGCAGTGGGTGAAAAGTATACCCCCACAACACCTGCATCGCGGAGAACCCGAGATTTAAGGGGGCTCATAGCCTAACATTATGTTTTTGCAATACTTTATAAGATCCGGCTTGAGCTCAATATCTGACTTTCAAAACTCTATCATTAGAACTATAACTAAGGCAAACAGGTATACCAAAAATTCCAATATCTACAAAGCTATCAAACTTCAACCATTTAAAAATTATATCCAAATTCTAGCAAAGAAATTCTTTGCCAATATTCCCAACATAAATAATGCCAACCTAAATAACTTAGAAAATTATATTCCACTAGACAATCATAAGAGGCCTAGGAGAATTCTCCTAGACTCTTACAACCCGCCATAATTCTTCTGTTTCTCATTCATCTTTTGATGAATGATTTGCTAAATTTATTAACTTTATTTTTTTTCGCATCTTAAATTCTCAAATGCTGCTTCCCATCAGGAACGCCCACTCCCTATAGCCTACTCTGGTACAGCCAATAGAGAGGTAGCTCACTTAGGTCTATCAACCAACCGCATTGCTCGATATCCATTACATATTCTGACTCCAATTAAGATTCCAGCCCTGAATCTGTAAGAGCAGGATCGATTATGGAAGAACTGGTCGATGACCAATGTGTTAATATGGGAGGACCTTGGTCCCCCCTCTCGCGCCAACGCTCACGAACATAGATGTCTGAAGCTTACCTGACAAGGAAATTGTACCTTCCGCAAAAGAGCGATTACATCTCCGAGATGTTGAGATCGAGAAGTCCATACCCAGCCCTACGCCGGAAACGACGCAGAAGCTGGAAGCGAAATCAAAAGACCCTGGAGGAAAAGATCAAGGACTCAAGGTAAGATGACGGAGTTCTTACCTGCCCACAGCTCTCTGCCCTCATAACATAAGTTCAAAGCGGTCAAAAGACTCACGACCGGTTATTAGGCCGGCTAAATTTACGGGCAAAAGCCGCTAAAAACCACACCAGTAAAACTTTAACGATTTCTGTTTTCCCATAAAACAACTAAAAACGCCCCAACCCAAAAGAAGGACGAGGTCGCTCACAAACAATACTTTTGCAGCACTAACACTGCACAAGCAGACGCTGCGACGTCTCTCCCCACCCCCAATACAAATAAAGCCCATTTTCATGAAAGTCATTGACTCATACAACCTAATCCTTCAAGAACTCCATAGATCCCACCCCCACTGCTACTAATACCTTCACCAAGGGTATTAAAAATAGAAGCCCAACTGCCGACGACCATAGAGATATCACAAATTACCTGACCAGCAAAAACCTACAATACTACGTTATCGAGCCACCATCCAACAGACCACTTAAACTGGTCATTAAGGGACTACCAGCCGACATCGACCCCGAGGATATTAAGAATGACTTGATATCCAAGGGAATTAAAATAGAGAAAATAGCTCAACTAAAGAAGTTCACCACAAAAACTCCCCTCCCAATATTCATGATAGAGGCTCGCGGACGAAAATGTCAACGACATTTATCAGTTCGCAGCTGCTCTACATGCAGATTAAACTGACCCCTTTAAAAGGGGTAATAGAATAACCAATGTTACAATTGTAACTACTTTCATCACGCCAGCCAAAACTGTAATATGCAATATCGCTGCTTGAAATGTGGTGAAACCAGTATTGCGCTCGTGTGTGAAATTAAGGAAAAATCGAAAACCCGCTCTTGTATCAATTGCAACGCTAAAGGCCATATGGCCTCATCTACTGAATGCCCCCTCTTTCCCAAGCCTAGAAAAGGCAAAAGCAAAACTCAAGCTGATAATCTCAAAAGAAATAATGATATCTCCATGGTCGCTTCAGGTTTGAGCTACCAAGCTTTAAACTCCCCAACAAAAGCCACCAGATGGCACCACGAGGAAATGCCCTCGGCGTCTGAAATTAAGATAAATAGTAAAAATAATGAAACCATAAACTTGAAGCACTTAATGCTAACCAAAATAACTCATCCGATTTTAGCCTACAAGCTATTATCGAAATGCAAAAATATTCTCCTCTTTCCATCTCTACTCAGTGAAATGCAAAAATCTTTTAATTGTACAAATCCAGCAGACAAACTTAACTGTCTACTCTTAAAGGAGTTTGCCTCCCTCAATAGTCTAACTGTTAATGATGTATAAGTCCTTCTTCGGCCTTCCTATTATTTTCCTGAACGCAGATGGAGTGAGATCACGTATTGTTGAGATACGTGATTTTATTGATAAGCACGCCCCTGATATTTTCCTAATTCAAGAAACAAATCTGAGACCAGAGCATTCTTTCAAAATTCCAAATTACTCTGCTACAGAATGACAGAATCCACCCAGCCCCCGGCTGGGGTGGAACTATAGTCCTAATTAAAACTGTATTTCACTGGCTACCACGTCCCCACCCTGCCCCTCCTTACGGGAGTTGAGGTAATTTTATTATATATGCTGCGTCCGGCGTTATGCTATGCTATGCGCGCGCGCGTTATATGCGCGCGCGCGCGCGCGCGCGCGCGCCATTTTTCAATAGATCACGACCAATTCCTTATTGGTTCCACCTATATCCCCAAATAACGACTATTTCTAAAACCCCGGTGTCTCTCGACTCCATTTTAACTTAAATGATATCACAATTTTAGTTGAGACTTCAATGCTAAGCACACCTCTGGGTTGTCCATTTAGTGACACCAGAGGAAACAGAGACTTTACAGATACATCGTAAATAATAGCATTGATGCCTTCGCACCCTCCACCCCTACTAGATTCGGTAACGTTTCCACTATTGACTACGCCCCCATCAAAAACCTGAACTGGCCTGCAACGACTCAATCTCCGGAACTCAGCTCTGACTATAATCCGGTCAAGCTACACTTCCCCAGAACAGCCAAATTTGAACTCCCTCCACCTCACAACTAGACTACCTGAGCCACAAATAATTTAGCAAACACGGAAAAATTGCTTCCTACCGAAGGCCAGTTCAACCGAGATTGAGTCCAAGCCAGAGATCTCACTAGTGAGATTCTCACCGCACACGATACTGCCTCCAAGCCCGCGACCCACTCGAACTTCCATTTGTACAAGGTGAGCTTAAACAACTATTCAAAGAAAAGAAACAAGGCCAGAAAAATTATGGCAATTCACCAGACACCCACAGCATAAAACTGAACTAAACAGACTACAAAACATCGCCAAGAAAGTATTTCATTACAGATTTAAAAAGTATGGGAGGACCACCTTTTACTTCCTGACATCGACGGCTCCCTTTTAAACCATTCAGGAAGAAGCCGCCTCTATCTCAGCCCTTAATGGCCCTAACGGTAACTGCTCTCAGCACACAAATAAAACTGATGTAATTGCAAATCTGCTCGAGAGTCAATTTAAATTAAACGACATTCAGAACCCACACAAAGACGAAATAATCACAAATATTGTTGATGCATTACCTCACTACTAACATTAATACTGATCCTCCCTCCTGCTCTCTGAAGTAATTAATTATATTAAAAAGATTAAAATTAAGAAAGCTCCGGGAAGAGATGGTGTAAATAAAATGATTAAAAACCTACCCCTGCTAACTATTTTCAAAACTTACCAATAACATTCTTAACTTAAGATACTTCCCAAATGCATGGAAACTGCAGTTGTGATCCCTATCCTAAAAAATCCTAGAAAACCCTAGATCCGCCGAATCGTATAGACCAATATCCCTACTTCCAGTCTTCCCACAGAGAAAAGTCATTCGCTTAGGCTAAATGACTTCCTAGAAAAAGAAAATATCCTAATTCCGGAGCAGCACGGGTTCCGTCTCGTTCCTCCACTACTCGTCAACTTCTACGTGTTGTAGAATTTATCAAGCGAAGGAAATATTAATCCCCAATGCACAGCTGCAGTCTTCCTAGACATACAAAAAAGCTTTTGACAGACCCATACTGGCCTGCTCTTAAACTCATTACTTACAAAATCCCTCCGCCGCTCATCATGCTTCTAAATTCCTATATTAGAGACAGAACCTTCACACTGTCAAAATTAACCGCACGCTTCCCAAACAAACCTTATCCAGGCCGGAATTGCTCGATCAAATCCTTGGGCCTTATCCTATTCAATCTCTATGTTAATGATATAATTAAAAGCACTACCATGATTTGCATGTATGCAGACGATACAGCAATACTGAGCAGACACAGAAATCTAAATACACTAACATAAACATCAATGAACATCTACTCACCTTTGAAATTTGGTTCGTTTGGAAAATCGCAATTAATACCTCCAAGACTGAAGCAGCACTTTTCTCCCAGTTCCACCCCTGAAATCACCCTTCAAAACCAAAGAATCCCCTGGTCTCAAATATATCAAAGCATCTTGGTGTAACTATTGATAAAAATGCTCACGTTCAGACAACACATTGCTACTGTAAGTTAGAAATAACTTCAAAATGTCATGAGGACCTCACCTCTAATAATAGGTAGAAAGTCTAAAATTAAATAGACGTGTACCAACCGTTTATCTACACTCTGATCTTAAAACCCCTACTCACCTACGCATCTCCAGTCTGGGGTCATGCAGCAAAACCAATATAAACTCAATCGAAAAAGCTCCCAAAAGCATTGTACTTAGACAAATTCACGCCCACTGGTATATGAGAAATACCGATATCAGAGCTTCCTGCAATATCCCCACTATTAGACAGACTATCCGTAAATTATCTTACCAAATTCTTATCAATATTGACGGGCATGATAACCCGTCTATTCGCGATATTCCAAATTACTACTCCCATTTTTTGTAAGAAGACCAAGAGATCTCCTATCAACCCCCGCGATTTTAATTAATTCCACTATTTCCTTTTACTCTTTCTAATCTTTAACTTATTTTTCTGCATCTCGACTCAGTCGATTCGCAGGCATCCCCTGATTGGCTCCTCCACTTCTCAAATCTATATATACCCTATTGGCAGAACTTTCGTTCGGCCACACAGGAACGCCTCCCCTCCCTTCAAGTTCTGATCCCCACCTCCTAAAACTTTTCCCGCTCTTTTTAGATTGACAGCTCCTTACTGCACTCCAGATTGATACAGGCGTAGCTCCGCCCACTGTCAGATTTCACTCACTATATATTTTTATTAGCTCTAAAAAGAGCTTTTTCTTTTTATTATTCTTAATCTGTTTTCAATTTATTCAAGTTTTATAAATTTTAATTATCCTCTTAAAATGGGCAGCGTAAAACTCTTCACAGTCATCTTAATTCCCAGGATAGGAGATTAGAGTCCGACAGGACTAAGTGCTCCAACAAAATACCCAACTGTCACCATTAGTGGCGCTCTGCTCACCAGACGATTACGTCACTTCCCGCCTACCCCCGCCACCCCTTCATAATTCTACTTTAACCATTCAGATAAAGCTTCATTAATCCACCCAGGAACAACGTCACAGGCCACATTCACTATTCAGTGATTGACGGGAGGACAAGCGTTCCATGTTCCAATTATCATACCAGCGTCAAGTACCAGCGTCAATATCTGACTTTGAAGGGGTCCGCTGAAGGGCGTAATCTCCGTTACGCGCGCCACTGAACGAGACAATAATCTTTTCTTCCAAGAAACTGGTTCTTCCCTGTGCTTTCTTAAAATTAAAGAATTTTTCAAATAAAGATGTGTTTAAAAAAGTCAAGAACTTTTTTTTCTTTTCTTTTTTCTTTTTTTTTTTTTTTTTTTTTTTTTTTTTTGTTTTTTTTTTTTTTGTTGCACCGAAAAGTAAATTTTCTAAGGTTTAGATTAAAACAAATAGTAACTTTACATATCAATCGATTATAAAAAGAAATTCTTAATATATATTTACCGATATATATTTTAGACAAATTGATTTCTTTTACTTTAACAAAACGTCTTTTGAAAAATTCTGAACGAATTATTTTCCTTCATTGCTCAAATATTTCGCAAGTTTACAAAGATATTTTGGAAATAAAAGAAAATAATTATAAACTAATGTAATGTTCTGAAATATCCCAGGAAACTGCATCATTAAAATGATATAACACTGTTTATTTCATTACCTTCAAAATATTTTTACATTGTTATCATTGCTCTTATTGCATGCGTAACAAAAGTTTTAAGAAGCTTGTATCTTTTTACCCCCTTTCTCTCTTTGGAATGGAATTAGAATTCATATTTCTTTAAAATAAATTAAAGCCATTGTGTAGGCTTCTCTACTTAAAGCAAATATTTATTACAAGCATCACCTGCTTAGCAAGCTTCCGCACTACAGGCAGAAAACAGCGAATAAATTTTATCCATGGCAAACATTTCTACCGAATTTTCGAAACATTTCGTTGAAATAAAATTTTTATTTCAACTGCATTCGATATTTCAAAACAGTTTATTCTTCAGAATCAGTGGAACGAATGCAAACGTACTCGTTCAAAAGCAGAAATTTTATCAGTTCAACTTTAAAGAAAAATTTTATGAAAACATGCTGTCTGTCTGTGGACGAAAAAGAACATTAGTTATTATGCATTGTTTTGAAAAAATGCTTATTAATTATTAATTATTGTGTTATGTGTCTTGAATAATACTTTAAAATATTTAAAAAGTTGTCCGTTCATTCATTTTATTCTTGTGGTAAGCAATAATATTTTCTAGTCTTTACTTCGTACGAAAAAATCGGAAAAAAAGTCGACTTTAATACAGAAATTTTAGCTACCAAAGAGTCCGGTTTCTTTCTTTGAATTATATAGATAACTCTATCTCTGGTCGCCTTGGTAACCAAATGGTTGTCTACAAAACTAAAATGCACACGTTAAAATATTTCAGAAACTATTTTACACAATGGAAATGAATTTATACTGTTGTTGTTTTTTTGGTTTATTAAAAATATTATTTATTTATTTATTTGTTTGAAACCTCTTAAGTTTGGAGACACCATAATTTTCAGCGGTAGAAAAATGGATGAATTAATTCAAATTTCAGAAGATTACGATATTCAAATGTGCTACATTTTTCCGTTTCTTTCAGTAAAAATCGTTTGGTAGAAAGAAATGTAGAGGTTTTGAATAAATATAGTTTTTCTTTTCGTATAAAGAGATTATATTATATTTGAACGAATCATTGTATAAATTAATGCATTATTTAGCTGAAATTCTATGCGGAGGCTTATTTATTTTTCATATTTTAATTCAAGAATATTTTTTCACACACACATTTATAGACTCTGCCGAATTTAAATTTCGACAATATTGAATATAAAGTACATTTCGTGTCATCGGTGCAGTTTCAATCATTTAACGATGTAAAAAAATGTTAGAGAAAATAATTTTTTTAAAAGTTAAATTTCTTGCAAAATTTGATGAGTATAAACACTTAACACATTTCTTGATACATATTTAATTTGACAGAGTGGAGAAATTCGTGATATATATTTACTTCTCAGATTTATGATATTTTTCGAAATAAAGAAAATATAGCCCTCATAATCGATCGCGATTATAAATATCATTGAATCCTTAGTACATCAAAAATACTTATAAAAAATTAAAATACGAGAATTATAATACGCAAATGTATTTATTTCATAAGGGGAAACAAAAGATGATAATACTTTTTTGGTAAATTAATTTCCATCGCTTTCATTCGAATACGGTTTGACAAAGATGATAAAAATACAGGCTCTCCATTTTCCCAGTATTACTATTATTGTTATTATATGAATATATATTTAGCATCAATTGTATATATATCTATTGAGTGAATGAATATTAACATCGCAATATTTTCAGCTACATGAGGGCTTTTAGTGAAAAGACCTCGTTATTTTGAATCATGGTCAAGTGACGAGTACACCTGAGCTGGCACCCCCTCTCCTAACTTCCACACCACAACCAATGGGAGGATGTTTGAGTCTTGACATATTTAACGTGCTTCGGCCTCCTAAATTATTATTTGGTATTATATTTTTATCTGACACTATATATATATATTTTTACGTTCTCTCCTCAAGCTTCAATTTATTTACTTTTATTTTTATTCAGCAATACATAAAATTATAGTTGCTGTTACTAATGCCACCTGATCGGCAAAGGCCAGATCAAGAGCCATGAAATTCATCATGGCAAACGGCTAAGTGACGCCTGTCGTTAGCCGTAGCTTCGAGAACCATACAGGTGTTAGAACGATTTAGCTCGGTTTCACCCCAATTTTGAGGGAATATACCCTGTGGGTGGTCAGGGGCCTTCTACCTCTCTTCCCCTTTCACCAACTTCACGAGAGGACTTGTGGCTCGACGGCCATTTAAAGTACCCCATGCCACGAAGGCACCATGCATTTACAAACATCCATGTCTTCTCCGGGATTCGAACCCAGGCCCAACGACACAGCAGTTAGCGTCGCTAACCGCTATACTGGATGGGCGACAAATTATAGTATTCTATCCATCTGTAGACAGGGCAGTTTTTAGAATATTTCGTTTCAACAATTATAATCGATTTAAATTAAATTATTTAAATTTTTATGAAATAACAAATATTTAAAACTGACATTCACACTAATCCTTAATTTCTATTTTTTTAATTAAAAAAAAAAAGAGCCAGAAATGATTTTTTTTCCAGAAACGTCAAAATTATTACGTATATATGTATGCATTTTTTTACATCGTTGGTCTTCCATTGCAACGGCATTTCATACCACCCATTTTTTTTTCTTTCCGAAATCACATAGACCATCACGTTTTAACTCAAGTAGTTTCACCGTCAAGCAAGAAAGAAAAAGCGCTTCCAGTAGTTTTCCACTACGCTGCAAGAAATATTCAAAACAGAGATGCCTGTTATACTTTTTCACGGCTGGGCAATCGACATGTAACGTATCTTCAAAGAGGTTAGGTAAATATAAACAAATTTCATTTTATTTCCATCGGGCCTCCTGCTGGCGGTACAACCAAAAAAAGTGGCGCCTAGAAGAGCTTGCAGTAACGATTTTTCTCGAAATGAATCGGCCATTTGACACCTGGATGCAACCGTTGTTTATATTAGTTTTAGGTACGCGCGTGAATAAATCTGTTCAGTTATTTTGTTTGATGCTGGAGCTTAAATGTTTATGGGTTGAAAAGAGGGGGTGATCTATTCGTTTGGGCATAGTTTTCAGGTGAATTATGAGGATTATAAAAAAGAAGACATTACAAATTCCATCACATGAGTTTCCCTTGTTTACGCTTCCTTTATATTAAAACGGTTTCGAGTGCGCTTTATTTCATCACATTTATATGGCATTTTTACTTATAGTTCAAGGGCAAAGTGACTTGCCCTAAACTCTGCACTTCACATCATGTAATTTCTTGCATTGGGAAATTAAATGCTTGTATATCATGCACCCATATCATCTCTCCTTTTTCTTTAATTTGTTACATTTTTACTCATTAGTAAAAAGAGAGAGATCCAGATATCATTCAGATATCATCCAGATATCATTTTCCTGGCATCATATTGAAGTGTAACAAAATTCCTCCAAAAAGACGCACATATTTTAACAACCGTAGTTAAAGGAAGATGGAGAAAAATTATTTTTAAATTTTTACACTGTTGTCGCTGAAACGAGAAATTTCGTGGAGGGTGTCTAGATCTTTCTGTGATTTTCTGACAATGCCCAAGTGCAATGTGTGCAGACTCGGGAGATTCTATTTCAAATTTATAATGAATTTCATTAATTTCTTAATATTCCCAATCTTTTTAGAATCTTTTAAACGATGAAATTTTCTACAACTAGATCATGCGGAAGCTGTTTAAGCAAAATAGGTATTAGTAAATGACGTAATTTCCTAATGCGATTCCCAAAAAGTCTAAATTTCTTATGTTTATTTCACTTTCATTATGCAATTTTCTTAACCTTTTTAGATTGAAAGAGAAGAGATTTCACACAGGGGGATCTTATAAAAATGGAATTAAAAAAATTTAAGTGAAGTGTTTTGTTTCCTAAAAATTTAAGTTGCATGCCACTTATTTTAAAGAATTTTCTTCGTTTCCTCGTATAATGTGTATCTGTTATGAATGTCAAATGTTGCAGGAAAAATTGATGCAAAAATGCTTAAAGCGCCTCTTGTTTGCAAAAAATAAGAGCATTATATACACATATTAATAACAATGAAATAAATGTATAACTTTGTGTGTATATTTGTATATGTCGGTGGCGTAACGAACATTTGGGACCCCGTGCAAAGTCAGGTTTTGGGCCCCAAGTTGTATTTTACAAAGGGTAGGTATTCGTCGGCAGGCAGGCTTTGCCCCCCACCCGCGATGCGGGTGTGTACGTTACGCCACTTGTATATGTATATAAATTCCTTATTATATATATATTCCTTTTTCGGTTATTTTATTTCAATTACTTTTTTAGAGAAAGTTGGAAAACCATTTCTTCAACTCAGGTTCCCTGTCCACGTCCAGCAACATGAGAGTGATCGTCATTTTGAACCACGATCGATTAAGTGACGAGGACGGCATCATTGTTCGCATCACCAAGCCAATGTTTAGACCTCACAGATTCTAGCTAGTCATCAGGGCTCGAGCTCGACTGAAACAAGTCTCAACCAAGACAATTCGGGTACCGCCCAGAAAATATTTCTTAAAAAGTTTCTAAATGAAATGTTCTAAAAATTATATCCGAATGTTTGTCATGAATTCGGGCATTCTGTATTTTAAAAGTACCTAATGTAAGGATTTGATAGATGGTAAGGATTGACGTGGTATAGGATTGATTGTAAAAAATTTCATGTTTCATTTCGTAGTCAAAGGGGAGAAAATTTGGAAGAAAATAAGATAGCTAGTAAAACTTCTTTCACAAACAATGCCAAAATACAACATAAACATTCATTTTTCATACTGAAAGTGCAAGAGCACGAAGAAATATTTAAAAAAACGTTCACCAGATTGGGTGGCATCGTTTATAAATTCTTGTGTAATATCCTGATTTTAATACTACCGCCTATTTTTTTTTCTACTATCATTATTCCAAAGTATTTTTGTATATATAAACTTCTGTAAAATAATTCATTCAGAGAGAGAGAATTAGATATAATTTAAAAGAAAAAGTTTTTTTTTTACAACTGAATTAGTGAATACTCTATGCATGAATTGATACACGACCCATTAATTTTTATGGCGTATAGCTGATGTGATCGAGGAATTAGATGACTGTTTCAACATTTGTTCGCCGCACTATGTCACTTTTTTAGTCATGTTTTGTTCGATCACAATTAGCTTCTAGGTAGAACTGTTTTTTTTTTCGTTAACTCGTGTTCTCTAGTTAGATGTCATTTTTTGTACTCCTTGTACATTAGTACTCTTTATTTTTACGACGCCGATATTAAAAAATTGAAAATAGAAGTGATAACGTTTGCTTTTGATTTATTCATCCATCGTATATTAACTTGACTGAGTATTTATTGATGTTGCACCTGCAGGCAACACGACGCGATTTCTTCATTTTTAATCACTATCAAGAGACGAGGACTGCACCTAAAAAGTGCTACCCTCTTCTTCTATCTTCCACACCACGTCAATGTAAAGGCGCTGAGCTCTACAGATTTCAAGAATATTAACCCAGCTACAAATCGGGGATGTGATCGATTTGAATCAAGACACAATCCTGTAACTCGACTTGCCTTCGACGCCATGACCACTCGACTAGAGTCAACTTTTCATTTTAAGTATTTCAAGAAATGTGCAATAGTGGGAGCAATGCAAAAGGTGTAAAAAATTCGGTTGTAGAGCTTTTGTGTAGATAAAGTAATCGATTAATAAGAGTAAAAAAAAATTAAAAAGAATAATTCTCATTTTAAAAAAACAAAAAAAAGAACAGGGAGATGAATTTTGTGGAACATCTATACATAATTAATAAAAAGAACTTACAATTTTTTTTATCTTTATTATTTTGTAAGGATCTTTTTGTAAGTTTTTTATATTTTAATAGTAATTTAAAATGACACACAAAAGCAATTAATAAAACAACTCGTAAAAATCTACTTTTACAAAATTAGAAAATATATATCACCATTAAAATAGATTTAATCGAAGTGCGTCCATGCATAAGCTTAATCTCTTCCTTCAAAATAAATCCTTTGAAGTTAAGATAAAATAACATATTCTCTCTTTGGTCACTATTTTTTACAAATTGATTCCAAATGATATGGAAACATACCTCGCTATTTCCTCTCTCTGTTTAAAACTATACATTACCTCTAATTGTAAGAGACGTCAAAAGAGCAGAAACTTTAAATAGCAGACTCAACAAACCTTTTCGGAACGGAGATGAATTAATTAATTAGTATTTATTTTTTCTCTGAGTGGAAATGCATTCATATTAAACTCTGCCTAGATAATAAGCAAACGGCAAATAATATATTTAAAAAATTGCAAACGATTTGCAGTTCTTGAAATATCGCCATTTAATGATTGATTAAAATGACCCATTTCTTCGAATATCATTACAGAAAATTTAAAAGTATTATCAGAATTTTGAACAAAGTTTAATTAATCCAATATAGAGTAGGACATAAAAAGCTGCACATTTTAATTGTTTAATGGTAATTTTCTTTTTTGAGTGAAATTTCTTCTGCGCCTTAAACTAAACATCGAATTTTGATTTTGAATTTAAAAAATGTTTGATTAAATCTTTTCTTTTTTGATATCCGTGATATATAAACAGGCTTTATTCTTTTGGTATTGTTCAACTAAGGATTTTTTTTTTTTTTTTTTTAGCAATCGAATTTCGAATAATTCTTAATTTGTAATCCGCTAATTTGAAAATTTTTAAAAGTATGTATTGATAAATTTTTTTAATGGCGAACTAACACACAAATTTTAACTAAAATAAAAAAATTTCAATACAAATCAACAAGTTCAAATTGCGCTTTATTCGATTCTTATTTTTCCAGATATTGTAGAATTTGATGTTACAAGATGTTTATATTTCACTCAAATAATTTTTGTTATTGTTGTATTTCATCACATGCGTTGTTTTTAAAAGCGAACTATGGGTAGAAAACGCTTGCGTGTACATAAATGGTCGTGTTCTTACCAAAACAGTACAGTTTCGGTAGTTCGAACCTCGGTAGACCCAGTAAAAATAATTTTTTGAAATTATTGTTGCAATTTTATGAAAGAAGCGCCCAGAAGCAGCGTTTGCAAGCAAATATAAGTAAACAATATTTTTATTAATTTGGGTTTCTAATTCTGTAAGATTTTTTTAGTATAGTTTCCAATACAGTACAAACATTATTGTTGACTGATTTCAAATTATATTTAAATTTTCTTTTGTAGATTCGGTAGTTCGAGGCTGATTGCATGTTTAGAATTTTTAGCTGAGTCCCCACGAGACATAGAGCGCTCGTTCGAGAGACTAGAGTGTAACTATGCCCACATGACTGCATTGTATTTAATTGAGAACTTAATTGAACAAGTCACAAATAAATATAGAACCATAGTTTACTTTATAACCTACTTTTTTATTGTACAAACACTCAATAATTCTACTTCTTTCTTGAAATTTAACATTATTCCCTCTTTTTTTTCTCCTTTTCGAAAAAAAAATATTGGAAGAGTATTCCATTTGAAAGGAAAATGTCTATTATCATTGTAAGGCTTTCTTTTTTGTGAATTCTTATAAATTGCTCTTCGTGTGTTTTTATTGTTTGTGGATATCTAATTCAATAGATGCACTTGACACGGATTCAATCATGAAAAAAACAGGCCCCATTTTGATATTTTGGAGAAAATAATCATTTAGGGTACAAAATCAAACAATATATTTTTTTGTCATTTCTAGTTTGTGAATCTTTTTTGTTACTATCTGTTATTATAAACTTATTTTAAACTCTCATTGGGTGTCGATTTTCACAAGACTTATTAGTAACGGATCTCTACTCAACAAAAGAAACATACTAACCCAATTTCAAGTCTGTAGGTCTAATAGATTTAAAACAGGATTATTTATCCATATATTTTTCTATATCTTACATTCAATCGATTTTTTATCTGATTTTCAATGCATTTGAGAAAAATTCTCAGGGTTTTTATTCTTCCGTTTGAAAAAATTTTTCTTGAAGACATTTTATTATGGATGAAATGAATTTCATCCATAATAAGATATTAACATTTCATTAATTTTTTCGCGTATTTGGGACAAACTTCAGTTCCGTTTTGTTCCCTGCGTTCGCGTTTCTTTTTAATTTGTTTCCCCTTTGAAGGTGATATGAAAGTGACTAGTTTTTACTATGAAAAGGAGGACGCTCGATGCCGAAGAATTTAAGAAAAAGTTACAACGTAAATATATATGAATCATTTTATTAATTCAAATAAAAGTACGCTAATTACGCTTGCATTCCTTTTAATTATTTACTTAAACGAGTATTTCCTCATTTAATGATTTGTTTTTGTCAATATATCATTTTCTAATACATCGGAAATTTCGGAGCAAAAAATATTCTTCATACTGAATTTTGCGCGGTAAGTACTGCAGCTAAAATATCAACATTCAATCTTGAATTCTCACTTGTCCAAAAATCATTACCAATTGAAAAATCTTTCAATTTCTTCATTAGTTCCAGGGTAGCACAACGTCAATTCAACAAGAATAACTAAATTATCATACGGAAAGTGTTCACATTTTTGAAATGGTTAAGTATTTCCATCTATCTTTTATTAATTTCAGCGTGCTGATTTTAAATTGTTCCAATTCATTAGAATTTAAATATAAATTCAGTCTTCTAATTTCTTCAAACAGACAATTGTCATCGATTTTAATATCAGGCATTTCTTTCGATAAAAACTCAACACATTTTTCTATATCTGCCCAATTTACTTGCGATGAAGTCAAAAAACACCATTGAAGACTGTTTATTTCGTGTGATATTTGTTTCAGATCATTCTTCGACATACTGGATTCATCTCTGAATAGAGATTAACATATCAGTTTCAAAATATTGAAAAAGAGGGCTTTTTTCGAAGAAGGACAGAACATATAAAAGGAGGACTGTCCTCTCTAAAAGAGAACGGTTGGTCACTTTAGTAATATTTCGAATCGTTTAATTTTAATGGAACGCATTTCAGTTTCCGAAATACCAACACCGCACTAATGGCTGAAAATAACATTTCTTTACGAAATTTATATAATGTTTCGAATCTTTCTGAATTTTAATAAAGCTTTTATTTCGGGAAAACATTAAAGTTTCGGAACGTTCCCCGAGTAAACGAGTGCAGTCATTTCAAAATATATATATTACATTTTACTCTAGCTGTTGCGCAGCGTGACGCATTTCCGAACTTCCACATCGTGCGCCAGAGGGGAAAACAAAGACGCCTTTCCGAACTCGATAATATTTCAAATTTTTCGATTTCGGTATGCATTTTTTAGGTGGAGGGGAGGGGCGTTCACAGTTTAGTAAAACACTAAAATTTCCGTACGTTTCACAAGTAAGCGAGTGAGTTCATTTCGGTATCAGTTCTTTGTCTTTTTCTTGCTTTTGGGAAGCGTGACATACTTCCGCATCTGCCACACCACACGCCAAGGTGGAAAGCGATTTGAACCTCGCGAACTCGAACGATTTTTGAAATTATCTGATTTCGACGTGCATATGAAGTGAAAAAAACATTGGCAGTTTTAATAAAATATGTACCCCGGTACATTCCTCGGATAAACAAACTACAATTACTCTGATATCGGTTTATTATTTTTTTCTTGTTGTGAAATGTGACGCATTCCCGATCTTCCATACTACACGCCAGAGGAAAGAAACGTATCTGCAGATTTCCAATAACATTATAAGATACTCAATATCAAATATGCACTGTATTTCAAAGAAGAAAGCATTGACTCTTAATAAAACATTTCAATTTCGGTGTGTGTTCCCAGATAAAACGAGTGGAGTTATTTCCGGTATAGGTTTATTACTTTTTCTTGCTGCTGCGGAGCATTACGTGACTACCATGCCAGGCCAACTGACGAAATTCACTCCACTGAGCAAATTCTCATGAAAAAAACTATAAATTTTCGACATAAAATTTGATTGTAAAGAAACGAAAGACTTTCGGATACGATTCATTCCTGCTAGTACGGACAGGAACATTTATTTGTTCTTATTTTGTTTCCCGAAACACGCAAGGCTGATAGTGATGGACTGCCACACTACTCCAGTAGTCGAAAAGAAAATCAAATCGTGAACTTTGATATTTCGATAACCTTGATTTCAGATAGATTTACGTCGCACTATAAAGCTGCAAGAGGCTATTCGTAAGTGCATTAACTCTGATTTTAAACCATGATCAAGTAATGAGGGCGATGTGTGCCCCTGAGCTACCAACCCCTCTCCTAATCACCATACCACACCAACGGGAGACATTTGAGCCACACATATTTAACGAGCATCGGCCCTCTGCACGGCGGGTCTTCAGTGGCTAGAAGTCCACAGCTGTCTCTTTTCACCACTAGATTGATGCGCCACTATTCGATTGCAATTAACGTTATATTTCGATGAAACATCTATATTTAATATCTACAAAGCTATCAAACTTCAACCATTTAAAAATTATATCCAAATTCTAGCAAAGAAATCTTTTGCCAATATTCCCAACATAAATAATGCCAACCTAAATAACTTAGAAAATTATTCCACTAGACAATTACAAGAGGCCTAGGAGAATTCCCCAGACTCTTACAACCCGCCATACCTTGTTTCATTCATCTTTTGATGAATGATTTGCTAAATTTATTAACTTTATTTTTTCGCATCTTAAATTCTCAAATGCTGCTTTCCCATCAGGAACGCCCAATCTTCTATAGCCTACTCTGGTACAGCCAATAGAGAGGTAGCTCACTTAGGTCTATCAACCAACCGCATTGCTCGATATCCATTACATATTCTGACTCCAATTAAGATTCCAGCCCTGAATCTGTAAGAGCAGGATCGATTATGGAAGAACTGGTCGATGACCAATGTGTTAATATGGGAGGACCTTGGTCCCCCCTCTCGCGCCAACGCTCACGAACATAGATGTCTGAAGCTTACCTGACAAGGAAATTGTACCTTCCGCAAAAGAGCGATTACATCTCCGAGATGTTGAGATCGAGAAGTCCATACCCAGCCCTACGCCGGAAACGACGCAGAAGCTGGAAGCGAAATCAAAAGACCCTGGAGGAAAAGATCAAGGACTCAAGGTAAGATGACGGAGTTCTTACCTGCCCACAGCTCTCTGCCCTCATAACATAAGTTCAAAGCGGTCAAAAGACTCACGACCGGTTATTAGGCCGGCTAAATTTACGGGCAAAAGCCGCTAAAAACCACACCAGTAAAACTTTAACGATTTCTGTTTTCCCATAAAACAACTAAAAACGCCCCAACCCAAAAGAAGGACGAGGTCGCTCACAAACAATACTTTTGCAGCACTAACACTGCACAAGCAGACGCTGCGACGTCTCTCCCCACCCCCAATACAAATAAAGCCCATTTTCATGAAAGTCATTGACTCATACAACCTAATCCTTCAAGAACTCCATAGATCCCACCCCCACTGCTACTAATACCTTCACCAAGGGTATTAAAAATAGAAGCCCAACTGCCGACGACCATAGAGATATCACAAATTACCTGACCAGCAAAAACCTACAATACTACGTTATTGAGCCACCATCCAACAGACCACTTTAAACTGGCTCACAAGGACTACCAGCCGACATCGACCCCGAGGATATTAAGAATGACTTGATATCCAAGGGAATTAAAATAGAGAAAATAGCTCAACCAAAGAAATTCACAAAACTCCCCTCCCAATATTCATGATAGAGGCTCGCGGACGAAAATGTCAACGACATTTATCAGTTCGCAGCTGCTCTACATGCAGATTAAACTGACCCCTTTAAAAGGGGTAATAGAATAACCAATGTTACAATTGTAACTACTTTCATCACGCCAGCCAAAACTGTAATATGCAATATCGCTGCTTGAAATGTGGTGAAACCAGTATTGCGCTCGTGTGTGAAATTAAGGAAAAATCGAAAACCCGCTCTTGTATCAATTGCAACGCTAAAGGCCATATGGCCTCATCTACTGAATGCCCCCTCTTTCCCAAGCCTAGAAAAGGCAAAAGCAAAACTCAAGCTGATAATCTCAAAAGAAATAATGATATCTCCATGGTCGCTTCAGGTTTGAGCTACCAAGCTTTAAACTCCCCAACAAAAGCCACCAGATGGCACCACGAGGAAATGCCCTCGGCGTCTGAAATTAAGATAAATAGTAAAAATAATGAAACCATAAACTTGAAGCACTTAATGCTAACCAAAATAACTCATCCGATTTTAGCCTACAAGCTATTATCGAAATGCAAAAATATTCTCCTCTTTCCATCTCTACTCAGTGAAATGCAAAATCTTTTAATTGTACAAATCCAGCAGACAAACTTAACTGTCTACTCTTAAAGGAGTTTGCCTCCCTCAATAGTCTAACTGTTAATGATGTATAAGTCCTTCTTCGGCCTTCCTATTATTTTCCTGAACGCAGATGGAGTGAGATCACGTATTGTTGAGATACGTGATTTTATTGATAAGCACGCCCCTGATATTTTCCTAATTCAAGAAACAAATCTGAGACCAGAGCATTCTTTCAAAATTCCAAATTACTCTGCTACAGAATGACAGAATCCACCCAGCCCCCGGCTGGGGTGGAACTATAGTCCTAATTAAAACTGTATTTCACTGGCTACCACGTCCCCACCCTGCCCCTCCTTACGGGAGTTGAGGTAATTTTATTATATATGCTGCGTCCGGCGTTATGCTATGCTATGCGCGCGCGCGTTATATGCGCGCGCGCGCGCGCGCGCGCGCGCCATTTTTCAATAGATCACGACCAATTCCTTATTGGTTCCACCTATATCCCCAAATAACGACTATTTCTAAAACCCCGGTGTCTCTCGACTCCATTTTAACTTAAATGATATCACAATTTTAGTTGAGACTTCAATGCTAAGCACACCTCTGGGTTGTCCATTTAGTGACACCAGAGGAAACAGAGACTTTACAGATACATCGTAAATAATAGCATTGATGCCTTCGCACCCTCCACCCCTACTAGATTCGGTAACGTTTCCACTATTGACTACGCCCCCATCAAAAACCTGAACTGGCCTGCAACGACTCAATCTCCGGAACTCAGCTCTGACTATAATCCGGTCAAGCTACACTTCCCCAGAACAGCCAAATTTGAACTCCCTCCACCTCACAACTAGACTACCTGAGCCACAAATAATTTAGCAAACACGGAAAAATTGCTTCCTACCGAAGGCCAGTTCAACCGAGATTGAGTCCAAGCCAGAGATCTCACTAGTGAGATTCTCACCGCACACGATACTGCCTCCAAGCCCGCGACCCACTCGGAACTTCCATTTGTACAAGGTGAGCTTAAACAACTATTCAAAGAAAGAAACAAGGCCAGAAAAATTATGGCAATTCACCAGACACCCACAGCATAAAACTGAACTAAACAGACTACAAAACATCGCCAAGAAAGTATTTCATTACAGATTTAAAAAGTATGGGAGGACCACCTTTTACTTCCTGACATCGACGGCTCCCTTTTAAACCATTCAGGAAGAAGCCGCCTCTATCTCAGCCCTTAATGGCCCTAACGGTAACTGCTCTCAGCACACAAATAAAACTGATGTAATTGCAAATCTGCTCGAGAGTCAATTTAAATTAAACGACATTCAGAACCCACACAAAGACGAAATAATCACAAATATTGTTGATGCATTACCTCACTACTAACATTAATACTGATCCTCCCTCCTGCTCTCTGAAGTAATTAATTATATTAAAAAGATTAAAATTAAGAAAGCTCCGGGAAGAGATGGTGTAAATAAAATGATTAAAAACCTACCCCTGCTAACTATTTTCAAAACTTACCAATAACATTCTTAACTTAAGATACTTCCCAAATGCATGGAAACTGCAGTTGTGATCCCTATCCTAAAAAATCCTAGAAAACCCTAGATCCGCCGAATCGTATAGACCAATATCCCTACTTCCAGTCTTCCCACAGAGAAAAGTCATTCGCTTAGGCTAAATGACTTCCTAGAAAAAGAAAATATCCTAATTCCGGAGCAGCACGGGTTCCGTCTCGTTCCTCCACTACTCGTCAACTTCTACGTGTTGTAGAATTTATCAAGCGAAGGAAATATTAATCCCCAATGCACAGCTGCAGTCTTCCTAGACATACAAAAAAGCTTTTGACAGACCCATACTGGCCTGCTCTTAAACTCATTACTTACAAAATCCCTCCGCCGCTCATCATGCTTCTAAATTCCTATATTAGAGACAGAACCTTCACACTGTCAAAATTAACCGCACGCTTCCCAAACAAACCTTATCCAGGCCGGAATTGCTCGATCAAATCCTTGGGCCTTATCCTATTCAATCTCTATGTTAATGATATAATTAAAAGCACTACCATGATTTGCATGTATGCAGACGATACAGCAATACTGAGCAGACACAGAAATCTAAATACACTAACATAAACATCAATGAACATCTACTCACCTTTGAAATTTGGTTCGTTTGGAAAATCGCAATTAATACCTCCAAGACTGAAGCAGCACTTTTCTCCCAGTTCCACCCCTGAAATCACCCTTCAAAACCAAAGAATCCCCTGGTCTCAAATATATCAAAGCATCTTGGTGTAACTATTGATAAAAATGCTCACGTTCAGACAACACATTGCTACTGTAAGTTAGAAATAACTTCAAAATGTCATGAGGACCTCACCTCTAATAATAGGTAGAAAGTCTAAAATTAAATAGACGTGTACCAACCGTTTATCTACACTCTGATCTTAAAACCCCTACTCACCTACGCATCTCCAGTCTGGGGTCATGCAGCAAAACCAATATAAACTCAATCGAAAAAGCTCCCAAAAGCATTGTACTTAGACAAATTCACGCCCACTGGTATATGAGAAATACCGATATCAGAGCTTCCTGCAATATCCCCACTATTAGACAGACTATCCGTAAATTATCTTACCAAATTCTTATCAATATTGACGGGCATGATAACCCGTCTATTCGCGATATTCCAAATTACTACTCCCATTTTTTGTAAGAAGACCTGAACAAAGAAACATACTAACAATTTCAAGTCTGTAGGTCTAATAGATTTAAAACAGGATTATTTATCCATATATTTTTCTATATCTTACATTCAATCGATTTTTTATCTGGTTTTCAATGCATTTGAGAAAATTTCAGTGTTTTATTCCTTCCGTTTGAAAAAATTTTTTCTTGGAAGAGTTAATACCTTATTATGGATGAAATGAATTTCATCCATAATAAGATATTGACATTTCATTAATTTTTTCACGTATTTGGGACAAACTTCAGTTCCGTTTTGTTCCCTGCGTTCGCGTTTCTTTTTAATTTGTTTCCCCTTTGAAGGTGATATGAAGTGACTGGTTTTTTACTATGAAAAGGAGGACGCTCGATGCCGAAGAATTTAAGAAAAAGTTACAAAGTAAATATATATGAATCATTTTATTAATTCAAAAAAAAAGTACGCAAATGCTTGCATTCCTTTTAATTATTTACTTAAACGAGTATTTCCTCATTTAATGATTTGTTTTTGTCAATATATCATTTTCTAATACATCGGAAATTTCGGAGCAAAAAATATTCTTCATACTGAATTTTGCGCGGTAAGTACTGCAACTAAAATATATACATTCAATCTTGAATTCTCACTTGTCCAAAAATCATTACCAATTGAAAAAAAATCTTTCAATTTCTTCATTAGTTCCAGGGTAGCAAAACCCCAAATTCAACAAGAATAACTAAATTATCATACGGAAAGTGTTCACATTTTTGAAATGGTTAAGTATTTCCATCTATCTTTTATTAATTTCAGCGTGCTGATTTTAAATTGTTCCAATTCATTAGAATTTAAATATAAATTCAGTCTTCTAATTTTTTCAAACAGACAATTGTCATCGATTTTAATATCAGGCATTTCTTTCAATAAAAACTCAACACATTTTTCTGTATCTGCCCAATTTACTTGCGCGATGAAGTCAAAAAACACCATTAAAGACTGTTTATTTCGTGTGATATTTGTTTCAGATCATTCTTCGACATACTGGATTCATCTCTGAATAGAGATTAACATATCAGTTTCAAAATATTGAAAAAGAGGGCTTTTTTCGAGGAAGGACCGAACATATAAAAGGCTGTCCTCTCTAAAAGAGAACGGTTGGTCACTTTAGTAATATTTCGAATCGTTTAATTTTAATGGAACGCATTTCAGTTTCCAAAATACCAACACCGCACTAATGGCTGAAAATAACATTTCTTTACGAAATTTATATAATGTTTCGAATCTTTCTGAATTTTAATAAAGCTTTTATTTCGGGAAAACATTAAAGTTTCGGAACGTTCCCCGAGTAAACGAGTGCAGTCATTTCAAAATATATATATTACATTTTACTCTAGCTGTTGCGCAGCGTGACGCATTTCCGAACTTCCACATCGTGCGCCAGAGGGGAAAACAAAGACGCCTTTCCGAACTCGATAATATTTCAAATTTTTCGATTTCGGTATGCATTTTTAGGTGGAGGGGGGCGTTCACAGTTTAGTAAAACACTAAAATTTCCGTACGTTTCACAAGTAAGCGAGTGAGTTCATTTCGGTATCAGTTCTTTGTCTTTTTCTCTTGCTTTTGGGAAGCGTGACATACTTCCGCACTGCCACACCACACGCCAAGGTGGAAAGCGACGGAACCTCGCGAACTCGAATGATTTTTGAAATTATTCGATTTCGACGTGCATTGTATGAAGTGAAAAAAAACATTGGCAGTTTTAATAAAATATAAAAATTTCGGTACATTCCTCGGATAAACAACTGCAATTACTTCGATATCGGTTTATTACTTTTTCTCTTGTTGTGAATGTGACGCATTCCCGATCTTCCATACTACACGCCAGAGGAAGAAAACGGTGAGATCTGGCAGATTTCAATAACATTATAAGATACTCAATATCAACATGCACTGTATTTCAAAGAAGAAAAAAAAACATTGACTCTTTAATAAAACATTTCAATTTCGGTGTGTTCCCCAGATAAACGAGTGGAGTTATTTCGGTATAGGTTTATTACTTTTTCTCTTGCTGCTGCGGAGCATTACGTGTGACTACCATGCCGCGCCAACTGACGAAATTCACTCCACCGAGCAAATTTCGAAAAAACTATAAATTTTCGACATAAAATTTGGATTGTAAAAGAAACGAAAGACTTTCGGATACGATTCATTCCGCTAGTACGGACAGGAACATTTATTTGTTCTTATTTGTTTCCGAAACACGTGCAAGGTTGATAGTGATGGACTGCCACACTACTCCAGCAGTCGAAAATAAAATCAAATCGAACTTTGATATTTCGGATAACTCGATTTCAGATAGATTTACGTCGCACTATAAAGCTGCAAGAGGGCTATTTGCGACGGACCTCGTGATTTTTAAACCATGATCAAGTAATGAGGGCGATGTGTGCCCCTGAGCTAACAACCCCCTCTCCTAATCACCATACCACACCAACGGGAGGACATTTGAGCCACGACATATTTAACGAGCATCGGCCCCCTCTGCACGGCGGGTCTTCAGTGGTATTAGAAGTCCACTGAAGGTTCTTCACCACTAGATTGATGCGGCCACTATTCGATTGCAATTAACGTTATATTTCGATGAAACATCTATATTTGAATAGAACATTGTATTCGAATACAATATTTATATTGACAGAAACCTTTAATTATTCGCTTACGGAAAATCTTGGAGGTCTGCGAGGTCAGGCTGATGCATAGAAGGGGGAGGGGGACGATTGAATGTTTAAGAACCGCTGATATAGAGAGTCAATCAGTCTCATAATGGGGAAAAGTAAAGTTTTCAATTGAGTAAATAAATAATTACGTAAAATATACTTAAAGAAAATATTTTTCTAAAACAAAGTAAAATGGAGAAGCCAGCATTCGAAAACGAACGCAATGTTACATTTTTATGTAAAAAGCATTTTTCAAACATTTCTTTTTCATGATATCAAAGAAATATGTAAAATTGAGAAATATACGCGTCAATAACTATGAATGTAACATACACGCATTGTAATAAATTTATCGAAAATTAGAAATATATATATTGTAAGTACGTTATTTAATATCACACTTAAAATGTGCTCTATAATCCATAATGCATATGAGAGAGAAAAAGAGATACGACACAACAGATGTATATTTCTGTCATATATGTGTCTATGTGTTGACAGACATTTCACAATAACTAATAAAACTAGTAATAGCTAATGCGTATCACAATGCAGACACACACACAAACATATTTTCTGTGTAATATCTTTCTATTTATTGTTTTATAAATCCATACATATTACTGTTAATTAAATTCAAGTATTCTTATATGTAAATGAACTAAGACCTTTTAAAAACAATTTTAGTTTAAAAAAATTAGCGTTTTACTGCAGAAACTTTTATTTGAAATGATTGATTTAATCAATTTCTCAGCATTACATCATAAAAAATATTACATTTACGAGTATTTTTTAAAATTTGCTACAGGAGATGTTTTTAGTGGCTGTAAATAAATAAATTGCGTGTTTTAACACAAGAGAAACTCAATTGAAAATATAAAAGTTATTCATTATTGAAAGTGATACTAATAATAATTTAGATTCCTAAATTTGCGACATTACAGATACACAAAAGTAAAAAGGCCACAATCAATTGAAAGGATTCAATTTTGTGGCTTGATTCGAAATTGAAATGTTCGCGAAGTGAGGTGTTTCTTAAATGGTCTACTTCATCTAGACATAATAAAAATCTGTTGCATCGCATCTTTGTCCTTGTGATAGAACTTAAAGAAAATAGGATAAAAGTTTAAAGCTTCTTTTTTTTTTTTTTTAGTATTTTGTTAATTGCATTATTTACTCTTACTAACGCCATTTTTAATGATTCAGTAAGTCAAGTATAATTTTGAACGCAAAGTTTATGTTCACGGATTTATCCGGATAAAAATCAATGGTTTCTCCTTTGAAGCAGTCTACATGAAGAGAATGCTTTAAAATCGAACAAAGTGTTTAAACAGATGGGATTTAAATCAAGTACGAAAAAAAAAAATCCAATTAGCGAAAACACTGCTCCCCTCTTTCTTAAAAATATATTGAAAAACCAAAATGTAGACGTACTGCGACGCATGCGCACTAGATCTAAAAGCATGAATCAACATTAGCAGAACGAGTGGAAATTGCAAGCGTTGCATTTATGTTAAAGAAAACAAATTTAGGAACGTATCCAAACTGCAAAGATAAAAAAAATATATGATTTCATACAACATTTTTTGCCTTTCTGTATTCACATCGTCTAATTTATCAATTGGATTGGAATAGCTTTAAAAGCAAATTGGATTATAATTTCTTTTTCTTACCAGTCGTTGAATTTCTTTCTATCGGCTATTCAATTGAATTGTTTCACTAACTTTGGAGTTCGACGCAGTTAAATGCTCTACATGCACTAAATTTCATGAGTGTTATTTCACAAATCAGTCAACAGTATGCACATTCCCTACTTGTAAAGACATATTATAACTATTTGTAAACGGTCATAAAAGTAGTGTAATAAAAAACTTCCCATATATATTTCCGGAAAAAATTCCAGTTTCCTTAAGTGGGAATTAATTTTCGAACGAAACAGATTACACAAATCAAGAGAAAGTAATGAAACAAAATATAATATTTCTATGCAATGAGTATTTTTGATTAAAATTTTGAGTGATTAAAATGTCATAATATCATCGAATTGGAGGAAAGCATACCGGAAGTGGGGTAAAAGACAAATAAAAATATTTTCCCAATACAAAGCACAGGAAAAACAATCTGGGTATTTCCATGGAAAGTTATGTCTCTCGCAAGTAATATCAGCCGTGTAGGGGGTATGCACGTGATCTATCCTCGCGTTGGTTTAGTGTGGAAGTTAGGAGAGGGAGCGCCAGCTCATTACTTGACCATGATTCAAACAGACGAGGTCCGTCGCCAGTAGCCTTTATACAGCTATATAGTCCGACGTTAATATAATTGTCGTAAGTAACGAGTAACTATGAGGTTTTAAAAGAAACGGAAGTTTCAAACAATGCAAATAAAACATGTATATTTCGGAGTCCATTTGCAGAAACATATTTATGATCCGATGTATTGCGCCGTCTCTTCTCCCTCCATTTTAACACACCAAACCCACATTTTTTAATCGAATATATCTTGAATTTGTTTTGCTTTCAAACACGTTCTTTCTACTTTTCTGATTTGAGAAAATACAAGAGGCTGGTTACGCATTTTTTTAAAAAGTCAGAAAAAGTTCATAACCTAGAAAGATCTTATTAAAAAATACTGAGATACCCCATCTATTGTGATTAGAATCTTTTTATCCATTGGTTCTTGCAAATACAGATCCATGTTTTCAAAGGCGTAGCTACCGCCGTATTAATCATACAGGCCCCCAAGCTTCAAGCGCCACAAAATGTGTAAGAAAAAAACATAAGATATTGAGATACCACCAAAAAGGGCCTCCAATGAATTTTGATACGGGGTCCACTCAAGACTAGCTACGACAGACGATGTTTTATATGTTTCTATCGATAAAGGAACTTATATTTTTTTAATAAATAGTCTATGGACTAGGAACTAAAGTGTACGGGATTACTTCACGATTAAAATGTCTGCACACACACAACCGTGCCTTTCGATTGATTGAATATTAACGTCGCACTGTTCAGCTAGGGGCTTTTTGGGGACGGACCACGTAGTGACCATGGTCAATGACGTGGACACCTGAGCTGGCACCCCTCTTCTAACTACCACACCACACCAACGGGAGGGCGTTTCAGCTCTCGACGATTTAACGTGCATCGCTGCCCCACACGGCGGGTCTTTGGGGGTACTGGGCTCGAACTCGTGACAAAAGGGAGCCACGATCCGATACCTATACCACTCGGCTACCGCGGCCACACCGTGCGTTTCGAAATAAAAAAAAAAAATAAAATAAAAAAAAAGATTTATTCTTCATGTGGTAGATAAAAATGTTTCTTTTTATTCCATACAGGGGTGAAGCTAAAGAAACTCACTAAGATAAATTCTTAAAAACATTTACAAAGAAATTAACGTAAGAACTTTATTTAAATATCTAACTAGGACAAATACGAATTCGGAATATTATTCTTTGAGCTCCGAAATTTAAACAGAAAATCAAACGATAATGCCATTATGACGTCACTACAATTTGAAAAAGAATAATAAAAAGCACAGATTTAAAAAAAACTCAAAAAAGATATTTTTTACGAACACTGCGAATTGTCACATTAAAAATACATACTACATATTCAAAATAAATACCTGACGACTGTAAATAAAATAAAAAACCTTTAAAGCAAAATTTTTGATATCTCTATAGTTGAGCTCTCTCCATGCATAATTAGATGAATAAACAAAAATACAATATTAAAATAGCATGGCGCCACACTAAAAAGAGACATCTGCTTTCGGTGAATGTACTAGGTAAATTGATGAACTCTTCGTAATCTGCCATTAAAAATAAAAAAGATATTAAAATAGAATATTTTTTTTTAAGAATCTTCTTTTTTTACAACATTTTGTACTCGAGTATATGCCAAATCATTCAAAACTATTCAAAGTCGCAAAGAAGCTTATTTTTTGTTTAAAAATACCAGCGAAGCATTAACTCAGTGTTTCTCAAACTGTGGGGGCGGATAACCTTACGAGGGGGGCGCGAGCATATCGAAAATAAAAGATTTAAAAAATAATTAATTTACTCTCTCTGGAATGAATTAAAACAAAATACTTTCAGACATAATAAAAAATGCACTTTTACTCTGATATAATTTATAGGCCGTATTAAGTCATCTCTCTCTCAAAAATAAAAACTTCTTCAATACCTAATTAGCTATCTTTGATCCTATAACCAAATAAAAAATCTTTTATTTGATTTGCTATAATCCCATGATGAGAGATTTTTTATTAAGTTTTCTTTTTATATCTAACATACTACTCTTTCAGAGAAAAAACAAATCCCAGACCCAGAATCCAAAAAATTTAGGAACATAAAAAATTCATCACTGTGATTATTTTTGAAATACTGCACATTATAGCTGTAATCTGTTCTTGCTGATAATCTGTTTGACCTTCTAAGTTATTGGTACAGTTAATTATGACCCTCTCTTATGTGTTTGTTTCTCATTCAAGGGGAAGTTGTAAGTAATGTATTTCTCTGTTGCGCTCTTTTCCATGCAAAAGAGTTTTATGATATTTGGAAACCCACGGAGAGCACTTTGAAGGATTACTTGACCAAGACTTATTTTTATGGGTATTCTCAAACATATAAAGCATAACGAAAAACGTTTTTTAGCAGTAACATACATAATGAATAAACTTTTTACCCGGAAGTGGTCGCGTGGGACACACAGATCACGAAATAGTTAATTCTGGCAAAACTGTTTATTTGTTACCAAAGAAAAATTGAAAAGTCCTTGAAAGTTGGTAAGTTTACTTTCTCTTAGTTAAATTATTCACTAGAATCACGATTTGTATCGTGTACAATAAAATAATTATAAAAAAAAGGATTGGGGTGACTCAATAACCCCGCTCGACGAGTGCACGCCTGCTCCCGGGTAAAAGTCTTTTCGCTTTAAATATTAAAAATAATACAATTATTCTTCATCGGAATTTTATATTATTGTTCATCACTTATATAACGTCAATTATAAATGCTAATTCTGTGAGGCTTAAAATTACAATTCGCTTAAAACTAATTATAATTTGAGCAATCATTTAAAAAAAATCATTTTACATTTTTGTAAACATTGTCGCGCACTTGACTTTACTCTCCTTACAATTCAGCTATTATATCAATAATGTTTTATTTTCTTATAAATTAACTTGTGCAAAGAGCGGGCACACTTCAGCCGGTATACATTTAATGTATCAGTGTGTGTGTGCTGCACAGAGTATTTTATAACTAATTAATTAATACTAAATTAAGAATTGGGCTTGTCTTGCAAAGCTAAGTTTTTATAAGAAATGCTTATGATTATAAATTGACTTTCTGAGTTCTTTTCTATATTTAGCTGATATCTATATTTTGTCTTCTAATCAGCCACCGCATTTTGCAATATGTTCAATTTAAAAATAAGAGAAAGGAAAAATAACATAATAATTATCCTATTACTTATTTTTTTTTGTTGCTTAAAAGTAACGTATATAAAATTTAATACTTATGTTATTAATTTGCATGGTTTATAATTAAAAGATCGCTTATTGTAGCTTTAGCGTCAAAGTGCATTATTATTGCATTCAGTATATTATTAATGTATAAGG
>BMAV01027664.1:0-24597 GCA_019973955.1 Trichonephila inaurata madagascariensis
ATAAGTTAATTCATATATGTTTAAATTATACATATTAGTAATAAATTTTATATGAAATAATAAAAGTAAAAATAGTTATTTCAAGTATTAAATAAAAGTACCTTTATAACACATTTTTAGAAAATTTAGCATTTTACGCTTTAGTACACTTCAGGTTATTTGCATTTATTATATATGTTTTTGAGAAAAATGTTAAACAAAAATATATATTCCACGTATGCGTCACACAAGTTTGAGAACATGTAAAGATGCATTACATACAACAAATATGTTGAAGAATATAAAAGAATAAATTTTTTAAGAAAAAAATTATGCATCAGATAGGTATATCTGTGAGAAGCAATAAGTAATAATATATAAAAGTATCGATTTAAGGGGGTCACACTTCACGCAGCATTTTCCCTATTTCCTTAATGTTAAAAATGACCAAGTTTAAGGAACACTTTTTAAAAAATTGGCACGTTGTACAGTCATGAATTTTTTTTATGTATGCATTGAATTGTTTTATTATTGTAATAAGAGCATTTTTCAAAATTTTGATTAGTTTTTTTTAAAAAAAATCATATGTGGAGTAACATGTAACAATTTTTAAAACGATGAAAATTCTTGTACATATTAATTTATAAGTATTTTTAATAACTTTTTTGACAAAATCTCTCATTAAAATATTTATTTCTATAGTGTTAACACATGTGCAAAATTTCAAGGCTATAAAATAAGTAGTTTTTTCAAAATGTTCCTTTTGTCTTAAAGTTTACTCTTTTGAGAAATAGTGATTTAAAATAAAATGCATACCAGAACTGTAACTTGGATTGTTGGTGTCATCTGCAAGATCGTCTTCTTATTTACATTTTAATTGTTTGTTTTTAATTCTAGCTTCTATGCTCCATTGCAAAACTGCCTGTTCTGATTTACTAATACACACATGATCTACTTCCTGCAACGCTCGACATTTGTAAAATCCGAGGGTGTTAAATGTTTAATACATCTAAAACTTTTAATTTGGTAATAAATCCTTGATTATATAAATATATAGCTTCATGTACTATAGATTTTAAAGTTTCCAACTGCACAAATACAGTTTTTGGAATTATACACCAAGTACTATTTACGCTTTCACTAATATTTTGATTTTTATCAAGCAAGCATCTAGATAAAAGTTCAAGACTAGAGACCTCTAATTACTTTTTTATGCAATACCTAATTGTAATAGGTAAGTCGTGTTGTTCTTATATGTGTAACCTTTCAGAGAGTATGGATATATCGTATCTACACAACGAGTCACCTCCCATGAGGCATAAACCGTGTAATAGATTCAAATCTGTGGATATTTTGTCAAAAAATATAGCCCAAACAGATTGCCTTATGGCTGACAAGTTTTCTGAGTTGTTTCGAATAACCAAAACATATTATTTTTACAATTTGTTGATTTCTGCCGCTGTCAAGGTATTACGGCATCCTAGAGATTTTTTGTCCTCAAGCGTTTTGCCTTTTAATTTTGAATTTAAAGACCTAAGTCATGTCCCTATCATTTTCTCAACACATTACCAATTTTTCAATTTTGACATATCTTTAAGGTTTAGATTCTAAAACTGCTTTGCATGCTCTAGAATCCCCACAGAGTCCAAATATTGTGTGTATCGTAAATTGTGTAATGCCTATGAGGAATGGAAGGTACAAAAAAAAAATGTACCTCTTCAACTTCCATTCCCCTACTATTTACAACATAGTTTGTCGAACACTTATCGCTATGTACATTTCTGACAAAATTAAATGAGAATTTCCTCGATAATATTTCAGCATCAACAGCTTTTCTAGGGTCCAAACTAATTGCCGTAACAACACCATTTAGAGAAGTATGACCCCTTTTTTTGCCAGGTATTATCGATAGCCATCGGTACATTTGGACCTTCATTATTAAATGATATTGTTTCAGCAGCAGCTAAGGCCATTGCACTTTGGCTACTTTCTCTGTCACATTATTTAATGTACGCATGGGCTAATAACACTATCTTGGTGTAGGTGACAAATTCACAAATTTTAGTAGACCTCATAGCATATGAAGGCCTAGAATTCACTCCATATAATTTTGTATCTTTTTTATTAACTACTATTTTAGTAAACCTGGTTTTAAAAAAATGTTTGAATAAGACTACAAAAGTCACACTATATTAACATCTTTGCAGCCAAACCTTGGATTTGACGACCAAAATTTATGGGAATACCTTGTTTTTTACAATTTATTTATTTATTTAATGTTGTGTGTTTCAAAGCTCAAGAAATCAGTAAAATATCAGTCATTTTACAAAATCATTCAAATGAATCTAAAAAAGAACCATACTCTTTAATTAACTCACCTAACTTTGCTTTTAAAGCTGAATTATTTATGTTGAAATTGTCTGACTGTTATGCAACATTTAATTCCTCGAAAGTTTCGATTTTTGTACATTTCTTTCCAAACTTTCGATTTTTAAACTTTTTATACAATTACAAAATCGAGGCATATTTATAAAATGTTTTTGATGGCAAAAACTATCCCACACAATAGTAGAAATTCGTTACATTTAACAAGGTAAAAAATAGCATGTCATTTACAAGAAAGTAAACAAAAAGCTACAAATATGAGCTTCACTTCATTCCTGAATAAATTGCTGATCAAAATAACAGTTTTTAATCAATTTAAACTATTTGATAAGGCTGAAAAGTTGCATATGTATTTTGTTTTGATTTGAAAGGGGCGTGATAATCAGCTGTTTTGAAGTTTGATAGGTGTAAGCAACGTTTTTAAAAAATATTAAAAAAACTTCTAATTCAGCTAGAGTAAAACTTTAAATTGCATTAGAAAGAAAAAGAGCGGTATTTTATTTTTCAATCAAAATTGAAAAATGGATTTTTTCATCGATATTCCTGAAGTGACCACCTTAAATTTCGGTATGTTTGAATCTATACATCATTTCGCCAAAAAATGCGTTTTTCTTAACCAATTCAAAATGCATCAAATTATTTTCCAGCATTTTTATCCCGTCAAGCATAAGTCCATTTTTCGTAACATATACCCTATTTGAGATTAATACAAATTTTACTAAAACAATGCATACCTGATCTTAAAGCCTATGTATGCTTGATGTATGCATTGAAAATGATTCAAATGACTTTTTCTTTGTCTTCTTCAAAAGGAATGTTATCTCCTTTTATAAGAGAACAAATTAAACAAGTTACTATACTTTCCATAACAACACAGCTTAATATTTATATATGTGTCGTGCAAAAGAAAACACAATACGTATTCTTTAAAATTCCAAACTTAAGGCAACCCATTATTGAGATCTCGAAAACAACTTATGTTCCAATTTTGAATGCATCTGAGCCATAGCTCGCTCTTTTATGTATGATACTACGAGACAGTGAATATTTTCCCTTGTTATTTTCTTGCATCGATAAAGTACAAACAAGATTTACTCGATTTTTCCTCAAAGAGCAAACTAAAATAAGTATCATTATCATGTCAGACCAAATAGGTTCTGTCCCATAAAAGGGCAGAGATTGCAGATTTCTTCCATATTTTATCAAAGGGAAGATTGTGAGCTGATCTACAGAATTTTTTTTTGTTTTATAACTAGCATGTTGCCTCAAGAAACTTTGTTTTAAAAATATTTATTCGAATAAATGTTCAAAAAATAGCTGTTTAGCTTTTTTGTCAATATATATTTCAATGGAATCGAAACATATTTTTTATTGATATTCGTTTTTCAATAATTTAAGATAACTGTCACTTGTGCTGAGATTCATTTCAACTTATATTAGTATTTTTCCCACTAAAATATTGTGAATATTTTATAAATTCAAGTATTTTGATCAAGATAAAATAGAGTGGATATTTCAAATGAACTTTAAACGTCTTAGAATTCCACACAAATAATGTAGCTCTAATATAAAGCATATTTTTAGTTATTTGTGCAATTATAAAATAAAAGAAAACCCATATTGATTCATTTGTATAAAAATGATTGTTATAATAAGTTGTGTTTCGTAAAAGCTAGGGAAGAAAAAATGTGCGTGTGTATCAAAATGCAATGAAAGACATTTTCATACCTAAAATAATTAAAATCAAGAATAATACTAAAATTTTGTGTTTTTGATACTTTAAAAAAATAAAAAAAAATTCTAAAAAGCGTAGAAAAAAAAGAAAATTTTTTAATGTGTGATAGGGGACCCCAAAATAAATTGTGTACAGAAAATGATAAAGATAATTCTATCTTGTATGTGAGCCAATAAAAATTATCTTTAATGTGTCCAACGTGGAGATTGACACACTTTTTTTTTGTTTAACTGAAGTTGATGTTAACTTCACACCATGCAATTAGGCTTAAACGACATTTTCTATATCTTGCTAATGGCTTGGACTTTTTATGACCAGTTTATATTCATTTCTTTTTTCGTGAAAAGTAATTTTAAAAATACGTTTTTTTTTTTTTTTACATGTATCCATTTTTTTTAGCATATATATATATATATATATATATATATATATATATTACTTAGATATTTTTTCTTTACTTAGTCATAATTTAGTTCAATTTCTGTTGGAAAGTACTCATAGATTCATAAAAATTTACTTACAGTACAATATTTATAACAATTACCTTACCTTAATTTTCCTTATTTTACTTTAAAACTTGCATCCGTATTTAATTATGATAATGAATTAGACTGATTAATTTTGTCTCTTTCTAACTCTCGACGAATATTATTTGTTTAACTTCATATATGTTGCTGATTCAGATTCACATTATTTAATCACATTTATTTATAGATATGTAAAAAAAAAAATAATGCGCTTGATTCTAAAGGTAGAAATTAAAATAAAAAAAATAAGTAATTAAGAACTGAACTATCGAATATATAAATATAAGAAGACCTTAAATACAAATTTTCTTTTAATCATTCATATTTGGAACGTTTCTACTTGTATTAATCAAGTACTAAGTGTATTTCTTTGAAATTAATAAACAAAATATTTAAACCTGCAGATTAAAGTTTAATCATTAAATATATATAATCCCACTATAAATTCTTATTTAAAATTATTTACTTCAAAGTATTCAATGTATAAATGTTTTCAAAGCAACATTTAATATATGTAATAGTTTTGGTTTATTCTTAGACATCTCTAAATTAAATGTAAATTTTCTGTGAAACTCTTTGGTGGTGTAATGGAGTATTCTTCACTCTGCATGAGAAATTTTCAATTTAAATTCTGGGAAATCACTTCAAAGTGTTGCATTTCTTATGTGGAGAATAGTCAGTTATTCAAATACATGTAATGAGAAGTTCTTCCTGTTAGATTTTCTGCAACAATTGTTTGCACTTGAATTCGAACTCCAAAGACGCAATAGGATCTTTTGAAACCGCGTTTATGCCGCCCAATTGAGGATATGCAAACGGGTAAAATATTATTTGAATACAAATGTTTTTGCATTTAAAGAAACGTTTTAAGGTGAAATTGTCAACTTAAAAATGCTGATATTTGCTAAATATTTAGTATTGCCAAATATGCTAAATATTTAGCATTGCAAAAATGTTATTATCAATAAAAAATACAAATGAAAACATTCATTTTTTTAAAAAATAATTTTTTATGTTTGTTAAGATGAGTAAAATGTATTAATTCAATTTATAAATGTAGAGATGATGAGTACATAAGCTTGAATATTTAATAATTTTAGCATGATATTGCAATACTTCATCGTATATAAAACAATTCTTATTATAAAAAATACATTATTTTATACATGCTCTTTTTAAGAAAAATGTGTCTTTTACACCACATTTAGATATTATTAATTTTTTCTTATGATTAATAAATACGCAAAATACAAAAATTTTGATATAATTAAAATTTATGAATTTGATTGTCCTCAGAAAGGCAATGCTTTAGATATTCTTGAAATTTTAAGCTTTGGTGATATAGGAGAAATTGTATTTCCTCTGATAATGTGTATATAAAAATTGTGACAGAAGTCCCTCACTGTTTTGCTTTTTAATTTGAATAGTATGTTGTTTACTTTTTGAGTTAATTATATATTATGTGGCATGTCGTGGTAGCCTAGTGGTCAAGGTTACGGACTCATGGCCGGCGTGTCATGAGTTCGAGACTTGTTCGTTGAACACCCGCCATATAAGGGGTAGAGAGCAATGTTCTTTAAATCTGTAGATGTCCAAGCATCCTCCATTTCTGTTGTTTGGAAGGTTGCAGAGGGAGTGCCAGGTCTGGTGTCAACCTCGTCACTTGACCACGGTTCAAAATTATAAAATCCATCGCCAAAAGCCCTCATGTAGCTGAATAGTGCAGAGTTAATATTACCTCACTGTACGGGGTTTGTTATATTTTAATTTTCTCAGTATTTTAGTAGTTTAACTATTACGTATTTTTATTAGAATTTTTTTTTTTTTTTTTTTTGTCTTTTTATGTAAAAATAAAAGTAATTTTTTTCCCCAGGATTTTGATTTCAATGGCGTTCCATGTGTTACAAAAACTTAGCATGTAACTTAACACATGTATTGTTAATACATTAATTACTTTTAGAATATAATCAAATACATCATTGATTTTTAAAGGATGAAATAATGTCTTTCAACATTGCTCGTAAAATAACATAACTGAAAGTATTGTTTTTGCAGTGAATTCAACATAGATCTCTGATAAAGATGAATTTTGAGTGGTGTAGATTAGTAACTAATAAATGAACAATTAAAATTCAAAATGCATTTTTTGAATATATTTTGTTTACTCTATTATAATTCTAAATTAAATACATTATGCACAAAACTAAAATTTGTTTATATATTTTGAATTTTATTTTTTTAGTAAAATGTGAACCATTTTGTTTTAAACTATGTTATATAAGTAATCATACATTATTGAAATTAAAGTAACTGGATTACTAATGAAGAATACAAGTGTTCTTTCATAATTTATTTGAAACGATGTGCATATTAGTAATATTAAAGATGTCATTAAAATCAAAAAACTGTTTATGCAAAAAAAAAAAATGCCGATTATAAATTCTACAAACACAAGTAACAAAATTAAAATGTTGGTCGTTTTGTCACAAATTTAATATGTCAAAAGTGTTGTAATTTCATATAGGCTGTTGAAAAATGTATAGCTTTTGAAAGTTATTAAAATTTAGCGGTTTTGTAATAGTTTTGTACTTCGCAGAAAAGTGGAAACGGTTGATTAAGAAACAAGATTTTTTTTTCTGATTACTGTGTAAACATGAATTTTTCGTACTTAAACAATAATTCTGCACCTGGAGAAAGATATTCACTTGCGAAGAAAATCAGTACATGTGATGATTTTAAACTGAAATAAACTACAGACAGTATCATAGTTAAAATTAAATGTTTTATTCAGGAAAAAAACAACTACAAGAACAAAAACAAAGTAAGAAAAATAAAGTATCAACTCTACTCAGGGCTTGATATCCTTTTTAGATAGCGTGTTTGATATCCTTGATATCCTTATGATCCTTTTTAGTGTGATAGAAGGACTAAACTTACTGTAATAAATAATGGTCTGGCAATCACTGCGGGTAAGACTGTATTGAAAAAGGTTCACGATAAGTAGTGCATGTTTATGCTCCTTCTTTGAATTTCTGAGCTTCACTTTGAAATAAAAGCTCAGATACCCATGAAAGAAAGGGCTAAAGTCCAGACTATAGAATCACACGGGGTTGCGTACTGTCGCTTACTAAATGTGTCACGTTTGACAGCCAACAATTTCCCCGACCGCAATACGAAATTAAACCATTTACTATAAACTCATATTTAGCTACTTATATGGAAAATGCAATCAGGTGAGTAACCCAATGCTGATCTGTCAGCAATGTCTACAAATATATTGGTTATAACAGAAAGTTCTGTCGTTTTTGAACACCTGCACTTTTCTGCACTGTCGCTCTTTAGTAAGAATTCTGATCCTACTAAGCCAAATTTAAACAGTTAGATTAGTATATTATTGATTATTTATGCACCATTTTTCATTTTTAGTAATTTTTTTAACGTAAAATTGCCAACATGACTGAAGAAAAAGGGCACGTATAAGACATCGTGTGTTGTTTGAGTTACAAAAAGGGAATATATCTATGGAGTCAAAAAGAAACTTGTGGGACGGGTTTCGAGGGGCAGCAGTAACCGATAGAATATGCTAAAGGTGGCATGTGAAATTTTGCTTTGTTTATTTTTCTTTGAATCGTGAACTCAGATCAGGAAGGCCTTTAAATGTCATTGACAAAATAATACGCAGTATAATTAGAACAACGTTACTTTCTACAGAAGTGAACTCCAAACTTGGAATTTCACAGACTATTGCTTTGCAATTACATTAAGAGTCTTGGTTTCCTTTCTAAACTCATGGTATGGGTGCCACACGAATTAAGCTAAAAAAATTGAATGGATAGAATTTCGATATATTCTTAAAATATTTTTCGTCACAAAAAGGAACCGTTTTCGACCACTTGGTGCCTGGAGTTGAAAAGTGCATAGTGTATAAACGCATGATTAGAAAAAGTATATGTTTTTTTTTTTTTTTTTTTTTTTACTAAAGAGACACACTACCACCCAATCCAAAGCTGGCGTGCATCAGAAGAAGGTTATGTTGTGTTGTGTTGTGTTGTTGTTGTTGAGTCGGCAAGGATATCCCTTTCGCGGGCAGTGGCTAATAGGTCTAGCCACATATATAAAGAATTTTATCCAAGTGGGTGGTGGAAATTTAATCTATGCACATGCGTTAATTGAAGCTAAAACGCATACAGATCAATATAGATGGCAGCACGATAAATTTTTTTTGCATTTCATGTTCTCTGATGGGTAGTTAAAAAAAGTTGTTCTCGGTGTAAATTCACAGATTGTATTTTGATTACTATAAATAAAATTTCTGATCTTTGAAAACAATTTCGACATGTCTTACGTATACTTTTCTCTTATCTGAAAGAATTAAACAAATGTGCAATTAAAAAACAAGTGTTTTTCTTTGGTTTTTGGAAAAATTTTATATGTGGATAGAGGCATCCACTGCCCACATAGAACAGAAAAATGACCTTGAAAATTTCGCTCTTTTTCCACTTGAGAGAGTCAAAACAGAAGGTGATCTGTACAGGAGATGCTCTCTTTGCAATGCCAGAAAAGAAGTTCATCGCTCTCAATAGCCTGTGTCGGTCCTGTAACTTACAACTGTGCCTTCAAGCAAATGGCCCTACTTGCTTTGAACAATTACACACTAAGTAGCTCCTCAAATTTGTGAAATAACTAATTTAAATCCTCAAAAATATTACTTTATTTCTAACTTTCTTATACTAAAATTAAATAAAATATAAAATGTGGATATATACCACTTTCAATGTATATTTTAGTAAGTATTCTACTAAGTACAATTATTCTATTATTATTTAAATACACTTATTATTTGTATGTAATTGTTATTGAAATAGTTATTAGCATAAATGTTAATTTTTCATAAAAAGTTTATTGTAATATGATTCATTTTTTCTGTCCTTAAAAGTAAATTAAATGTCTTAAATGTGCAGTGGCTATAACGTCTAGCCACCACCCAGGGGAAAAAAAACCTTGAACAGATTTTTTTTCGTGATTAAATAATGTTTATATAGGATGATAACACACATTAAATTTATCAAGTACTTTATCACAGAAAAGTGTATTTTAACTTTGTGCCCGTTAAAGGGATATAGTGCACTATGAGTTGTTGGAAGAAGTTTAAAGGGTCGTTACTGTCCGCAACCTGATATCTAAAATAAAGAAATTCAACATAAACGTTCACATTTGGCCAACACAAAGGATGCAATTCTTCATCGCTACAGTGATAGACTACACGTGGTAACCCACGTTCCCACGTGGAATAGAAAAGTTCACCTCAGCCAGCATATATTCTTTATACTGCACCATTTGACTGCTAACTATCCCAGTAGCAGCTAAACTTTATTGATGGATGTAATACATATCTAAGGTATCCAAATCACAGTAAAAGAATATTTTGTTTCCAAAACAGATGAGTTATTTTCGAAGTTGTTAGATAAGCTAGCAGAACTCTGGCAGGAAGTTGTAATTAGAAAAGAACATTACATTTTTGATCAAATGTTAAATAAAAAGTGAAAAAAAATTATTCTTCAGTAAAAAGCAACGACAGAACTTTCAATTACAACCAATACGTGTACGTCTAAGTGGGGTTTATAGATGAAATAATTCTACTCCAACTTATGTGATTCTGTCCCCTCAAACGCACTTAGTGGAGAGCATTTGAGGTAATGACTCTTTTATGGAATCTGCTCTCGTTCGTAGATCTAGCTATTAATGAGCAATAGAGTTTGCAGTCACTGTTGTTCTAGATAAATGTTGTGTCGGTGATAGGAGTGCTACAAGAGATACATTCATCGTTTAGAGATACATACTCTTTTCACATCCTGTCGTAAATATCAGTCACTTGTTATCTTCTTGATCTTTACAGACATGGGACACCTATTCCATCTAGTATCATGGATTGGAAGCATTTCTCATGCATATATTGTAAAAACTATATTATGATTTTTTTTTTCCCTTCGTACTTTATTTCTCTCATATTACTCGTGAATTTATCAGCGAATCATAGGAACAAATCGGGTGGGTGGATAGTACGACATTTTCATGGAAATTATGCTTTAGCGCTAGAATGACCTCAATTTTATACACCATTTCGATGCTCCATCTGAAGACGCTATAATTGTATATACAGTTACTGCTACAATGTACTGTTTGTATGTTGTAGCCAAAGGCTAATGGCTTACATATTTCATTGCATGGTTAGCACTTACAGAATGAGCATTATATTCTTATATTATGATTTTCTAGTGTTATACATCAAGTTTTTAAAAATCAAGTTTCTCACTCAAAGTTTTCTTAATTTTAATATAAAATTCAAATCATATTTCATATAAGAGTCAATACCGTACCTTTCATTTTATAAATACATCTTAAAAGAACAATATAAATTTTACTAGTATTTGTAGTTAATACGTCAGTTTTGTTCAAGTTAAAATAAATATAATTATAGTATATTCTCTCTCTTAAAATAAGCAGGAAGGAAATCTATGCATATCTGTGAGTGTATTGATGAGCATCATAAACATAATATTAAATAATATTTTTTTTTAAAAAATAAACCACTATTTTTGGAATTATAATTCATATAAAAAGGTACAGGCTTCAGATTAATTATTTCTAATAACAATAGCCATATTAAGTAACATACTAATAGAGATATAATTAAGTTTATTATAAAGTATGCGCTATAAAATATACTTTACCTTTGGTGGGCTTCTCAGAATATAAATACAATACTTTGAAATCTTATGGAATTAAATTATAAAGCTAATTATGATGTTACTTATATAAGGACTTTAAAATATTATTAATGATTTACAGTGCATTTACTTATTATTTATGTTCATAACGTTACTGGTAATTATGTCTCATCACTCTTAATTATAATTATAGCATTATATTCAATACGCATTTCCAAAAGAATAATAATTATTTTCATTAATCTGATCTAAGAAGCTCATGAATTAATATTCGTATTTTACCTTTCAGTGAAAAATTATAGTTAAAGGAAATTTAATTTCCACACATATATTAAATTCTTGTATTACATAAAAGTCCTTTCAAATTTTAAAATCACACAAATTGTTCTTATATTAATTATTCGCCTACCATTTTACGAAGTATTATGAATAACATAAAAGATAAAGTTACAATTATAACTATTAAAGACACCATTAATCATTTAAAAAATAAAGAAATTTATTCTATGTATACTTATGGTTTTGAAAGTATAAATAACTTAAAAGATATTAATGATGTAATAACTATATGATAATAATTATTACAATTATGTTCACAAAATATTTGTACAAAATATAAATTATGCATATAAAACATAATTAATTCATTAATTTTCAACGGAATAGAATTGTGTTCATTTTAATAATAGTACATATAAAACAATTAAATAATCAAAAACTGGAGATAGAAGTACCTCAAATAATTTATAATACAACACATTTAAAAAATAAAAACCTTATTTTAATGTATACATATACAGTTGAACCTGTTTTGGGGCGGCAAATAGGGACCACACAAAAAAAACAGACAAAAAATATTCAAAAAATTCATAAATTCTTACATATAATGAACTAATTCGCGTGGAAATACTACAAAAAACTTTTTTTATGCGATAGATAGGGACCGCATAAAAAATTCGGATTGATAAAATATGCCAATTATTTACGAAATTTATATAAGAATACTTACATAGCAAAATAAGTAATTAAATATTACACATGGACACTTTTTAAAAACATATAGTTATACACGGATAAGTTTTCAAAATGCATATATCTTATCCATTGCTACTCATCGTAATCCAAAGCCCTGTATTGAAAAAGTTCAAAATCCCTTTCTCGTCACTTAAAGGTACAATTTCAATTGATTTACTTTTTGGCAACATAAAGTAGGAGATATGTTTTTGGTCTAAGGTCGGGTGGTCAGTTGTTTGTAAATGTCACGATAACAAGATATACATGATTGAAACCCTCTTTGGAATTTTATACTCCTTTCTTAATTGGTATTTATTTTAAGAAAATGCTTTTCCAATTTGTTGTAAAGCTGGATCTCTGCATATTTTTATCCACTCTCAAAGAGTCCGGTTCTTCTTGTCCATCTTCATAATATATCAAATTATTCATATAGTCACTGTGATTGAAAGTTTCGTCTTCAACCAAGCCAGGACTGCTTTAGCGTAGAGAGAAAGCAACTGAATGCGCATTGTCGGGATACTGTTTATAACAAATGAATATATCGTCTTGAAGTGCTGTCTACATTTCAGTGCCTTAACGTCCACCCCTGAATCAGGGATGGGGGGAGGACTCTAGGGGTCCTAGGCTTGACTTATGCTAAATACATATTTACACAATTTATAAAATATTAAAGGCAAAACCTGACTTTCAGAGCTGGTCCCAACATTCTCCGTTACACCACTGGTAAATAGATTGAAAACATTATAGTGGAACCAATGCCATTGAGTCCTGCAATAGGGGGAGGCAGGTCTCTAGGGGCCCAAGCCTTGACTAACGCTAAATACGTATTTACCTAATTTATAAGATATTAAAGGTAAAACTTGGCTTTCAGGGGGCAGGGGGAAACCAAGATTTTCCGTTACGCCACTAGTAAATAGATATGAAGCATTACATTAGCGCCAAAGCCATTGAAATTCATGCACCGCATAAGAAAAAGATCGTACATAAAAATTCGCACAAAGCAAATCGCACAAAAAGGAAATCGCATAAAAAAGACCGCACAAAAACAGGGCATTACATATATATAGACACAGAGAGAGCGACAGGTACAGTTGTTAAATATATAAAATATGTTGGGTGAAATGGATGCTTTCAATTTAACATTACTTAAGTTCAAAGCTGGAGCTATGCTATCAGTATAATAAATCACTGGATTATAATAACCTTAGTATTAGTGTTTTGCAAAGTAATCTTAGTTTTAAAAAATATTTTTTAAACTGCCTTTTGTGTGGCTACTAAAATTTATTTGATTCCATTTTAATACGAAAATTTAGGGAAATATTGGCACCTCAATATTTTGTTTAATATCCTGCTTTCTTAGCCTTGTATATTAGAATAAATAAAATTTTACATTGTTCTGAAATATATTACTATTTGCTTGTTTATTCAATTACTAATATTAGCTCCCTCTCTCTATATGCTTATTTATTTATATATATATCTTGTTCAAATTTTCATTCGCTAATAAAATACTTTCTATTCATCCAATCAAGTTAAAATAATATTTTAAACTTGTAGTGGATGACACTTGATATTAATACAGTTTCTTTAAAATATTTATTAATTGATAAAATGTAATTAAATTAATTATCGGCTTTTGACGTCAACATAGATTCGTCTCTATTGTTGTAACAATTTAGCTGTTAAAACAAAGACAAAAGTTGGCGTCGAAAACCTATTTTTCAGCCAAACCGGGTGTGCATTGTTACAGAAATGCTGTCAAATCATGTTTATTTTCAATTCCTACTATTAGTTCAATCTCTTTCTATATATATATATATATATATATATATATATATATATATATATATATCCTATTCCATTTTTCAATCGTTAATAAAATACTTTCTATCCATCCATTCAAAGTTGGAATTGACTTAATTTTTTTATATATATATTACTTGTTTTTTGGTTTAAATTAGAATTATTTTAATTAAGTATATTGTTAGTAATTATACATACTGTAACGTAGTGAACCCACATATACTTAAATTTCTACGTAGAGAGAGAGAGAGAGAGAGAGAGAGATTGATCACACAACTTCAACAAAATTACTTTCATTTATAACTTCCAATCGTAAATTGACGGTATTCTTATATATTCTATTAATAAGTAAGAAAGTTTGCACACATATCTAGTTATATGATACTTGAATCTAAGACTCTTTCCGCTAAATATCTTAGTGTTTAATATTTATAAAAAAAAAGTAAAGCAGGGTTCGTTCTCACACCTTTCTCGTAGGTCTTTTACTGGTCCAGTTGATCTCGCTAAGCTCTTGGATCTCACTCCTCTTGCTGATTTCAGTAATTTTGCTGACCTTCCAGTCACCATTTCATCTGTGTCTTTTAAACTTTCCGGAGGGCCTTGTTCGAGCCTCCTAAATATTTTGATTGTAAACAACATGGATCTGCAAACGGCACCCTATGATTTGGTCCCAACCACCATGGTTAAAGTATCGACAGGGTACTATCACCTAGTCGCAACACGTCGAAATCATATAGATCATAGGATCACAACCTTTTTTGAACTAGTACCCCCTTTTCTAGTAAAAATTTCGATACAACCCTCTCCCACTCTATAGAAATAGGAGTGTACATAATACATGCTGAAAACGAGAATTAAATTTTAAAAAAAAATATTCTATTACTAATAGAATATATTTTAATTTTTTTTTTACTTGCGAATCTGAAATAGTTATTGTCTCAAATATATTTAAATTTGTAATATTATATATTTTAGTTTTAAATAGCTATCGCGTGGAAATTGAAACGTTATTGAATTTTTTTATCATTTAAAAGAGTGGAATAAAAGTTTTAACTTACCTGTTATAAAGACGCTTTTGAAAGATGGTTTTGATAATATAAAGTAATTGTCGCAATAAACTATTACTTTCAGAATTAAAAAAAAAAAATGACAGTTTCAGCTTTTAAAGAATCACACGTTAATTCCTGGTTATAACATATTTAATTATAATTCTTGGATAATATATGTAATGAAATACAGTGAACACAAACCATTTTTCCTACTGCCCACAGACAAAGAAAACACGCGTACACTATAGAAATTAAAATTTACAATATCATTCAATTTATGTAGGTCTGCAATATTTAAGTTGATATAATGCAATATTTAAGTTTTCCATCCAATTTCCGAACTACTGAAATACGTGAATTCTCGTAAACGTGATAGAAATTATTTAAATACATACAATCAACATAATTAACCAATATCAAAATTTACCTTTGTTAGTACATAAATAGCATGTTTTTTTTTTCCAGTCTTTTTTTACACTATAGCTGGTTAATCTACCGAAGCTATTCCGTGCCATCTCAACGCCCCTATTTTTCTTTGGGTCTTTTACTGCCCCCCGAAAGTCTCAAACGCCCACAAGGGTGGATTACTGCCCCCGTTGAGAACCTATGATATAGATGGATTATAAATTGACATATCCCTCCAACCCATAGACTACATTTCTTGGTATTTCCTAGTCACAATAGTGGACCATCCCATCCACACATGCTTAGCATACCAACGTATTAAAGGGAACAAAATATTGGACAGCCGTTGAGAAAAAAAAGTGTACCTTATCTATATAGTCCGCTTTGTACAAAAGGCCGTATGGCACAACTCTTCCCTTAGGGCGTGAAAGGTGGCCGCAGTAGCCTGGTGGTCAAGGTATCGGATCGTGGTTGGCAAGTCACGAGTTCGAGCCCAATACCACTAAAGACCGGTCGTGTAGGGGTATGATGTACGTTAAATTTGTTGAAAACTAAAAAGTCCTCCCACTGGTGTGGTAAATAGGAGAGTGCCAGTTCAGGTGTCGTTTACGTGATATGACCATGGTTCAAAATTACGAGGTCCGTCACCAAAAGCCCTCGTGTAGCTGAACAGTACAACGTTAATATTCACTCATTCATTCATTAGGGCGTGATAGAAGAAAAAAATAATAGCAAACAGCTGGTTAACAAACGACGTTGCAATACCCTCGCGACTGAAAAATATATTTTACATTACTAACGACTTTGCATAACTTAATATTTAAGTTATTTTAAAATTCGGAATTTCTTTAAGAAATATTAATAAATTCATGATCATTTTACAAGTAATTTGGACCCAAATTTTTCGTTAATTATATAATTTTGTAATAAACAATTACTTTGTAAATTGGTATAGGGAAATTCTTGTAAATTACAAAAATTTTAAACGTTTAATTTTGTGTGTAGTAATTATACTACTGATTTTTACAAGAATAAAACCATAATTCAAATTCAAGTTAATAAATATTTATTCGTTAACATAAATTTAAATGAAGCAAAAAAGATTTTTTATCCAAAATGAAAAGTTGTTTAAAAGCAGAATTTGTATTTATTTAATGCAAACACATTTTCTAACGATGTTGTATTTAAAAAAAAAACAGATATCACACACACAGTAATAGGCAAATAAACTAGGTTCCCTGAATAATATATAGAAAATTTTTTTGTGCAATGCATTTCTTTGAATGAAACACAAAATCATGAATAAGCCCTCTACAACATTTATAAAATGCGTTCGAAATAAATATCGGAATATTTTATTTTACGTTTGAAAGGGTGAACTTCTTTTTCCTCCTACGCTTGTCGATTATTTTCATTCTCTTATGACATCTGAAAATCGAAATTGGATTCAGTTCCTTGATCTTACGATATTGTAAATGTATGCGAATGATTTCAAAAATACATTTTCAGGAATTGTAGTATTTCAATGAATTCTATGTTATTTTTCTGGAAAAAAAGAAAAAAAAACCGTACTACTACACTTCAGAAATATGAAAAACAATATGTGAAACTCTATTTTCGTGACAAAGATATTTTTCCGTTAACAATATATGAAATAATACAGGATTTTCATAGTTTAATATTTGCTGTTGTTTGAAATATCTTTGAACTCAGATAGTATATAACGTAATTTGTGCGTAATTCGAAAGTTATTTTGTAAATGTTTAATTTCCATTTCACAAGAGAAATATCTTACGAAATTTGCACTTTTGAAATTTTTAATGTACCTTTAATTAAAGTAAAACGCGTAAATCTCTATATCTAATCTATTACTTCAACAATTATATTTCGTTTTTTTTTTTTAAATTTTTAATGTTCCTTAAAAATTAGAAGCTGTAGGTCTATTGTTATATGATGTTGGGTGATTGAGTATTAATGTCGCACTGTTCAGCTGCCCGAGGGCTTTTGGCGACAAACCTTGTAATTTTGAAGTATGGTCGAGTGACCAGGACGACATCTGAACTGGCATCCCCTCTACTAACTACCCCACCACACTAACGGGAGGATGTTTAAACTCTTGGCAGATTTAACGTGCATCGCGCCCCTACACGGTGGGTCTTTAGTGGTACTGGGCTCGAACTCATGACATGCCTGTCATGATCTGATAACTTGACCATTGGGCTACCGCAGCTTCAATACGATGTTGGACGAATGTATAAAAACATAATAAAGTGTTTTAATAATGAAAATCTAAATTAAACTAACATTCGATATATTTGTAAGAGCATTTTTAATGAAGACAATTTTAAATAATACGAAATTATTCTGAAGGAAATTAATATTTTCTAAGAAAATCAAACTCAGTTTAAATTACTTTTTGGATTAAAACTTTCCTAATTATTTTTCGGCTTTTCCTTTACCAATAATGTCTTTAGAATTTTTTCACAATAATTACCTTTTGTATGCCTTTTTTATGAAGTAATTCTAATACTAAAATCTAATTTTTAAAGCTCACATCAATGTAAACCAAATTACAAACCTTTCAAGAGACTCTTAACGTACAAATGAAAAGTTAACTCAATAATATCGTATACTGACTAGGCGATGCAGAGTCGAAGTTATTTTAAAGTTCAACTGTAAAACAATTTCAGGGTTATTGAAGACGAAATTCGTAATTTTGAACCTTCATAAAATGACGAGGAAATCATCTGAGTCATCACCCTCTCTCGAAACTACCACATCACACCAACGAGAGGATATTGAGCCACAACAGATTTAACGAGTATCAGCGTCCTCTATACGACGAGTTATCAGTTGCACCAGAATATAAACTAAGAAAATGGCAATGAAAATACACCTTTAATTCAGCTAAGTGTTATAGTACTCACGTGGTTTCGCAAGAAATATAACTTCCATTTATTGGCTACATATTTATCTTTAAACCTAAAGAGCCGCTTGCGTAAATATCTGTTATGCTCAACGGATGCATGAAGCATGCAGGACCACTTTTCTACCTAGGCACGTGCCTAGCCCTTTAACTGCCAAGTTATTTTGATGATTTGGGTACACAAATTGTCAAATTTTTTTGAACCTAAAAACTTCTAACTTTTCTAACCTTTCAAGTCTTAAGTAAAGTGCTGCAATCTATTGAATTGAGCATACATTAACTTTCCCGAGAACCAGTCGGGTTTGACAAACAGATGTAGCCGAAATAAACGTCTCCCGATACATATTCGGGTAAAACAATACGATGCACTCAAAACAAATTACCCCGAGTAAAACTCGAGAGTGACATTTTCGAACACCAGTGCTGTGCCCGAGATTATTTCGGGCATGACAGTTAAAAGGCTAGAGCGTAAAAGATTTGGGGGTGAAATAAATTGGAGGAAAAAAGAGAAAAAATTAAAAATTACAGAGAAAATACCACTGTTTAGATAGAAAATACAATCATTTCAGAGCCTATAAGAGAATAAAGACTAAAATGAGATCTACAATGGAGAAAGAAAAACTTGACTGTTTTGTGTTGTTGTGCTCTCAAAATGATATTGCATTGGAAATCATTAATGATTTTGCAATGATCAAAATTTGTAGAAAACCTTACAGCGATGGGCGATGAAAAAGGTGATAATTAACAAGTTAAATCAGTTAACAAATAATTAGTATTCTATACTGTAATTTCAAAAGATTTCATTAATTTACTGTGTACAAATTTATAAAGAGATGCGTGGTTGATCCGTGATGCCGCAAGGTAAGAAAAAAAAAAAAAACAAGAGTGGCCAAACCATGCTATTACCCTTTCCTAACGGTTTCCTGCCGGTTGCCAGTTCAGGACATGGCGATCCTAGGTGGTGGATATAGGAAATATTCTCCAAAGAGCAAAAACAAACGAAGGGGAAAGAGTAACAGAGTTAAGGGAAAATACCACCTAAACAAAAACTGGCAAGTAACTGGAGGAGGGGCTCTGAAATAATGAGAGGGAGCAGCAATTTGAAGTGCCTAGATTGCCAGGGAAGTCACACGGCCCTGTGCCTGTGGATGTGTTCATCCATCCTTACAAAGTACGATTTTTTTCTTTGCGTTGTTATCTGTAAAAATATTCCGAATTCTTTGGAATGCAGTAAAATAAATTTTACAGTGTTTGCTAATGAACTACTTTTTTCAGAAAAAAAAATCTGCTTATGTTTGCCTTTTCTTTCCCCTAAATATTCCGCATATGCGTGACTATGCGAAAAACGGTGGCACTGAGGAGCGAATCGCGTTACTTTTAATCGGCGGTTAAGCAGTTTATACTAGTCTCAAATCTAAATTCTTAAGATCACAGTACCTCTTTCAGGTAGAATAGATGGCTATACTTAGTTATCTAAATTTTCAAAAACACAGTAAAATTTCAGACAGACTATTTGGATTTACATAGTTAGCACCACATTATTTAACACGAATTTAAATTTTTTTAAAAAATTTCATTTGTAGAGATTTATTTGAATTGCATTCAGGGACCACTGCAGGTCTCACCAAAATCTACAGCACTCGACTACATAACCTTTATATTAAACTATTCTTATCTTTAAAAGTCTTATCCTTATTGCTGACACCATAATATAAAACAAACAATCCTGAAACAAACACTCCTCTTTCCCATCCCACCCTGACCTCAATTTTGCGTGACACATTCAGAAACCGCTTGTTTCTTGCGAAGTTCGGGAAACAAGAACCTGCGTTTGACAGGCCGTAGTGTTGTTTAGAGGACAGCTGCGGCTACTACGATGAGTTATGAGCAGGGTCATCTGGTCGAGATATAGTGGCTGCGGAATTTTCACCTCGACGTTAGCCATGGTATGAAGAATTCTATCGACTTCCTTTAAAAAGGTTTTATCTTGTCTAACCGCAAACTTGTCAGTTCATGGAGTAACAAGCAGATTTCACCGCTTATTAAATAACGTCTCACAACATGTTAATTTAGGTAGGGGGCAAGTGATGAATGGTTGAGTAACGTTGCAGATAATGAGGTGCATAGAAAGTGAGAATGTAATTATGAAACAAATGAAGATGAATTATTTGAAGTAATCCTAATTTGATATCTTTCTTATGGTAGAATAAATCCACTTTTCCCCCCTCTTTTCTATAAGAAAATTTATTAGATCTTAGACCCATTAAAGGGGAAACAACGATGTTTATGTTGACTTAAGAAGAAAAGAAAATGTTAAATCTCCCAGCTATTTTTCGAAACCTAAGTTATGTTAAAAATGAAATGTATTTTATAATGAACCGTTCACAGAAATATTGTGCTTGCGTAAACGATGTCTTTTAAAATCATTCAAACAATATATCATTATTATAATTTTACATTACATATAAGAATTTATATCAAAATTTAAAATATAACAATAAATATTAAAGTTTATTTTATCTTCCTCTCTCTATATATATAGATTATATAGCGATGCATACTTCATCAAGCATAATATATATATATAATTTTTGGGACAATGCTATTTTAAAAACTGCTTCTGACTAAATAAGCTATAGAAGGGAACGAAAGATTATCAACACAAATGTCTTTTTTTTTGTATGAATTAATATTATTTAATTTTTTATGATATTTTAAAACATCACTGAATGTTTTTTTTAAACTTCATTCGTAAAAGCGTAAAAATTATAATTTCTCAACATTGATATATTTTAAAAAGACACATTTGTATATTATGTCAGTCTAAGTAATTTAATTTACTACAAACACACACTATAGCAGTATTTTTCAAATGGAAACGATAAAATTCCAAAGTTTTTTTTCCATGCAGTAATTAAATTAATCAAACAATAACTTGCAACAAATCCAGTAACTGATAATGAAATGAATTAAATGCATATACAGAATTGGCGATTATTAAATGTATTAACTTAATTAAATATCCTAATAAACTAAATGTTTCTTTTTCCCTCTTATTATCGACCACTTTTCTTTTTAAATTAATTCAATGGTCTCACAAAAATACTTCATAAAGGAACATTTAATAATTTCATAAATTAATATTCAAGTAAAAAATTTATGCTTTTGTAGGAAAAAAAATATTCGAGTTATATTCATTACTTGTCCCTGTGCTTTTTGTTTGATAATTATAATTATAAATGTAAAATAAAGTTGTGCAACAAAGTTCTAACCAATTACCATAGATTTTTATAGCCAAATTCTATGGACTTGTCGACGAATATTTTGTGTTACACATTTATTTCTAATCCAATATTCCTTAAAAAATTTTAGTTTCTTTCATTTAGATTATTGAAATTGTAATTAAAAAAATAAAGGAAACTAACGGATGTTTAAATTTAAAAATATGGATGCTTCAGTATCTCAAACATTGCTGATTTATAGAGAAAAGCTCTTATATATAAAAATAATTTATATAAAAATGGGTTTTTTGAACAGTGCTGTGGCCAGCCAATCTTTCTTCTTTCTGTTTATCATACTGAGACAAACCCTGTATAAAATAGTGGATAGAATTTTTAAATCTATTAAATTATCTAATGTTGCATTGAAAATTCTTAGACGACTCTGTATTTGTGTATAATTAACAAAATATTGCCATATTCTAAACCGAGATACAAATTTAAAGCATAATAATGCAGGTCGAGTTGTGGCGTAGCAAAAAGTATAAAGTTATTTGAACTAAAACAGTTTTAGAGTAAGTGTACTAGGTTAAATATTACAATTATATGAGTAACACTCTATCTCTAAAACCCTTTTGTGTTTTTCTATAAAAACTATTAGAAAAAAAATTATGTATGTCGTATGTAATTAATAGTAAAACTTCTGCATTTTGATACACGTATATTAATTTTCCAGAGAGCTACTTTAATAATAGTGAATTTTAATTAATCTCTATTATCATAAATATTAGCATTAATTAATTTATTTTTTAAATGTATTTCAATCGCAAGAAATTCTGTTTCAATTTGGCAATCATTTGTCTGCATCGAATTAAGGTAATAAGAATAAAAATTAATGTTTGGTTTGAAATCCTCTTTCGAGCCAAATATGATAAATATCATCTATATATCAAAAATGTTTTTTGAAAAAATTGTACATGAAGCAATTTTCATGAAAATTCAAATTAGGTAGACAGTTGCTAGGTGAACCAACTAGCAAATCAAGCAGCTGTGAAACCTTTAATGTGTTGATAGAATGTACACGATAATAGATAATATATGTAGTTCTCTTTTATTACTAACTTAATGAGAAAACGAAATTATCATAATTAGTAACATTTACACACACACACATATATATTTACGTATTAAATAGATACATAAGTATATATATATATACATAATTGATACGTATATGAAATATTTTATGCATGGTAAAATCTATTTTGATAATAGTTCCATTAAAGAAAAATTTAAAGATGTAAAAAAAAAATCATCTTGTTTTTACACGAATCTAAATTATACAGCTGAATAATTAATTGAGAAGTCACTTATAAATTAATTGATTCATTTATCAAATAGATGATGAAATTCTTGCCTTTCTTTATTTAAAACAATATATATATTTAAAAGGTCTTTCGACTCAACTCTCTTAGATTTTTCATGCTCATTTAACCGAAAAATTGAATTCGCTAACTTCGTTTTGAAACTGATGCTTCAGCATATTGAATACATCCCTAGTTTCCATTATAAACACCTTCTCTAAACATTTTTCTGGGCGAATAATTATGTACTTCATTCTTCTCCTGAGTTTATTTTATTCCGTTAATTAAGTTTTAAATAGGGATCATAAAATGCAAAAAGTGCAAAAACAAAATAACATTTTTGAAAAATTGAGAAACTAAATATTTTGTTATTTCTAAATTAATTTTGTTCATACTAACTATAACATGGTGCATTTTTATGTATTTTTTTTAAATTAAAAATTGAAAATAAAGGATAAAAACATATTTTACTTTTGTTTCATAATACATACATGTTTATTTTTTATTTCTACAGCAAATGCATTGAAATGTGCTCTGATTTATGTAATAACTAACGTGTGTAACTTATTTTGCAGGAACTTAGTAGAATTGTCCACTGCAGAATTCATTTACTGCTAATTAGAAACAAGTAAATGTGATTTTAAACATTCTAAATATACCGATTTTTGAAAATTTGTCATGGATATTAATATTAAATATTGAAAAGCTTAAACTTAAATAACTTTTAACTTTGTTTATACATTTTTTTTAATTAAATATATTACATATAATCTTTATAGCAATAAACATTTATTTTTTATTTTTATTTTTTTGAGACTCTAGGTAGACTCCTTGTGTGACGACAAGTATAACACAAGGCTTACAAACGTAAGTCAATACTCAAACAATAGTGATAGGAAATTACATGTAGAAGGAAATAATCACAAATGGGAACCAAAAGGGGGAAAAAAAGTGAATACACAAATACAGCAAATACAGAAAAAATACAACATTTATTTATTGATATCTTTTGAAGGATTTAAAAATGTCTTTTAAATTTATCATGAAATTAAATAGCATTTCTTTTAATTAATTCATAATTTATGAATTTAAGAAATGCTGTGGTTCAATTGAGAATCATTCGTATTTCACTAATAATTCCAACAATGATTCTTTTAAAAAACAACCTATGTTAAAGAGTGATTTATAATCTAAATGCATACTGCGAATAATGGATCCTATGAATAATGTATAAAAATGAAACCCATTTCAAACTAAATGAGTTTTAGAAAAAATAATTGATTTTGCGGTTTTGTTATTACAATTGCAAAGGTAGTACATTCGCCGGAAGCTCGTATCACTTTTTAGTGAGGAATCGTATAAATACCACTTGAATCAATATAAATCATAAATGAGTAAACAAATTCAGAACATAATTCGTCTTATACTTTCATATGTGTAATTAAAATTATAAATTTAAGAACA
>BMAV01027664.1:29597-45668 GCA_019973955.1 Trichonephila inaurata madagascariensis
TTGATTTTTGTTTAAAATTTGTGTTATAGGAGCTTGCTAAAATCCTTATTGTTAAAATAACGCTCATGAAAAGAGCGTACATAAATTCATTGCTGAAAATTATTTGTAACAGATATTCAATAACAAAATTTGATATTTTTAAGAAAATTGAATAAATGAATAGGTATCGAATAAATGACAGTTTTTATCTTTGTTTCACCAAAACTAATAATACTTTTCTCAACTCGTTTTCTACAAGATCAGATCGATTCATAGCTGAAAGGAAAGTTTCTTTTTTTCATTTTTGGTTGATTGAGTCTTGGCGGTATTCCAAGCTGATTTTACGCTTATTTGCTACGTGTTTTTTGTTTCTCGTACATGTCTAATGCATTGTATGCATGAGATCTGTTGCTTATTCAATGATAGAACTTAGTTTTACTTAGAAAAAAGACTATTTAAATTTCTATTTTTCTTTTCTCATAATTTCTCAGGATTCGATTAGCTGTCATCTAAATCACCTACATTTAATTATCTTGGATGTAAACAAAATTCAATTCATTTCAGGGTTAATTTCAATTACTGAGGTGGCATTAATTAAATAAAAAAAATCCAATGACAATCATTATATTCACCTGTAGATTCAGATTCTTTCTTTTCATTTCTTTTTTAAATGATTATGATAAACTCTATCATTATTATTTCGTGTAATAAATTTTTGTACATAATTTTTCACGTTATTAAATTCATTATCCCTTAAAGTCATAAATCTGAGCAATGGCAGTTGTTGCGGAGATAAAATATATTTAAGTACATAAATATATTATTTATATACAGTCGCAAACCAATTTAGCGAATTCATTATTAAAGAGTCTTTTATTAGTTACTATGGGATTATTCGTAGGATCGAGGTTCACACAAAAAATACATGTAATTTACACTTCCCTTTTGAGAGTTATACAAAAATCAATCACAGAATCAATATCCATAGTAATATTTTTACTTATATTTTTACATCCAATATTTTTTACTCCGCAGCTAAAAATATAATAAGTGAACTATGACGCGCCAGTTTATCGTAAATTTTAAAATAATGACTAATAGTATTTAAAATACTTGACACTCTTTTTGATATCTGACTCTAAAGACCACTTTACGGAGAGAAGAAAATATCGTGCCATTTACATCCTGCTAAATGAGGTATGTTTTCAATTTTAAAAAAATCTAAAGTATTAAAAAGCGTAAAATTTTAGATATTAGTTACATAATTGACTTTCTTGTCCTATTCAAAACTCATGCGACAGTTTATACTCATGACTCATCTGCTCTTACAAGGAAAATCTGTTTCTGTTTCGTACACGAATTTTCGGTTTGAAAGGATTCGTTAATTCTGGGTTTATTATTTGTTAAATAAAGGTTCTTTCCTTTAATTTTAATCGGAGGACAAGAAATATCCATTAAATCGCGAAATTTTCTAAATCAGGATACTATGGACAGATATTATCATAATATAGATGTTAAACATATACTATGGAGATAAGTTACGTTCTTATATAGCGGCTCTTAAGCAACGTTGATTGTGTGCGAATATGAGGTTACATGTTAATATAGCCTTGCTAAGTAAGCTTTTTTAGTATAAAATGTAAAGAATACGTTAATTGCTTTAAAAGGCTTACTACAGTGATTTTCAAAATTTCAATACTTGCGGCCAATTTTCATCTATAGTTTCCATTCAGCTTCAATCATACAATGACTAAATATTGAATGCAATAATAATCTACTTCAATGCTAAACTACAATGTGACTTTAATTGTAAACTGCACACATATCAAGATAAATATTATGTTTCGTATATAATTTATATATGGAAAACCCATGGAAGTGTCACTAGGAATTGCTAAACTTGTTTTTAATTTCTAATTGATAAATGAATTAACAAATACTTTTTGCCGTACTGATACACTTATAAGTATCTTATATCGGTGTGAATATGTATTTTATTTTTTATTATGTCAGAATGTATTTTGTTTTTCCTCCTTTCAGTAAATTGATAAGTAATTTTTTTTGACTTTTTGATACCCTCTTGCCCTCTATTTAGGGTTTATACGCCCGCCCTACGTGCTCCAGATTTTGAGAAATGCTGGCTTATATGTTTATTGAATATTTTAGTATATAATCACAGATACACACAAACTAAGCAAGTTAAACATAAAATAATCATTTGTTAGACTTAAGTATTCTTGAAGAATTCTTTTTCGTATGTAAACTTGAATAATAAATAAAACTATTACTTTTTTTGTGACTCACATTTTAATAACTAAATATCTTTCAAATGTTTCGTCAACACTGAAATTTTATATTGTGATTGCAAACATTAGAAATGACATTGAACACCTGAATATGTAAGGGACGCTTTCATAACACAATTTTTATGACTTTTATACTTGGTAAGTAATAATATACATTTATCAGTATACTTAATATTTGTAATCGAAATTTGCTACGATTATAATAAGAAAAAAAAAACCTAATCTCAACTTTTATTTTTAATACTCTTTCTTACTTCTAGAAGAAATATGTCTGTAATATGAATATCTTAGACTGGTTACCTTAGTTTTATAGAAATGTATCCAGTATTTCTTTTTACGTAGAACTGTACATTTGAAAACAATAATTCAGTATTTGTTCTAATACCGTTGCGTATAACGTTATTGAATGTATTTAAAGTATTTGTAAGTCAGAAACATAAAATGCCATGAATTTTAAGTAAGCTTCAAACAATATTAATCTTTGATTTAATTATCATCATCATCATTATTATTATTATTTGCATTCAATAATTTTTAATATACCTCTCGTAATTAAAATGAATAATATTTTTCAATACTGTCCGAATATAGTACATAGTTAGTTTTCACAAACACGCAAATAATACATAATATTTTATAAAATTACTTAAATTGTTATAATATTTTATAAATTTATCAATCGTGTTATCATTTGTTAAGCAAATAATTTTCATAGAACATATGGCTGCAAAACACTTAGAAAGTCTGAAATATACTTGTAAAAGTAAGGACTATATAAAATAAATTGAGCACAATTAGAAATATATATAGTCTATATAATGATAATATAATTAAAGCTCAACACAGACAAATTACATCGACTAAGTTCCATACAAACAGATAAACTATACTAAGCTCCATTTTAAACGAATTACACAGACTAAGCCCTATACAAATAGATACTAAGATAATATAATAAGTTCCATTTTAGACAAATTACATCGGCTAAGCTCCATACAGACAAATTACATCGGCTAAGCTCCATACAGACCAATTGCATAGACTAAGCTCCATTTTAGAGAACTAACATAGACTAAGCTCAATTTTAGATAAATTACATAGTCTAAGCTCCATTAAGTCATAACATAGACTAAGCTAAAAGTAGATATATTTTAAAGAACAATAAATCTCCACTATAGGTACCAAAAAAATTAACAAAGATAAAATGAAATATTTTCAACAAAATTATCCAAGGAGATAATTAATATAGTCTAATATTAAGTTGCTTTTCGAATCAAATATAATTACAGACTACTATGAAATTTGCAAGAAACTTTTTTTTTTTTTGTTGAAAATCTGCAACTGTATTATTTAGTTCCTCAATTGGGTTCAAGAACATGTATACTGTGAGCTTTAAAAGTGTTTGTACACTTTCAATTTTCTAAAAAAAATTAATGTTTTCAATTAGTAAAAATTAATATATCAAAATGACATTTTTTTTTATAATATTTGCAATTTAAAACATAGATTAACTGTAATTTTAAAAAAATTAATAATCAAAAAACTACGAAAAAATTATGCTGGAAAAGCATTCATACACTTAAAAGAAATATAAACGTAGCTTTAAATATTGAAAGTCTCTTCCTTAACTTAGTACTAAGTAGGATATCTTTCAGCATCCACAACAACTTTTCAACATCATGGTATAGATTTCATCAGTTTTTTGTCAATTCTGGTTTGGTGTTCCTACATTCTAATGTGATTATTGTTTTTACTTCAAGTTTGTTTTTAAGTGTCATATATTTTTATAAATTAAAATTCTCATTAAATATGTTCTTTTGGGATTAAATCAAATGTTTTCAGAATTTGGAAGCGGTTATGGAGGCACCAGGGGTGTGTGTACATTGAAATCCGTCTGTTTGGCATTATTATATAGTGAAAACATAAGGTCACCTTCAAAATCCAAATTTCATGTGAATACTTCCAAATTGATCTTTAAAATATTTAAATAATTATTTAAAAAACGATAAAAAATGTGAAATTACCGAATTCTGAGTTTGACATACACCCGCACACAAGAGCACCTCTACCACTATGCTGAAGCATTCAAGTAGATGTGTTCATTTACATTTTTCTTCTCTAAACAATTATACGTCCGCCGGAACCAAAAAGTTTTAAATTTCTGCAATCCTAACCAATGTGCTGTCAATGATGAATTTTTTGAAACTTAATCCCAAGAATCCTAGTTTGTGAACAGTGATGCATAAAAAAGGAGGTGTTCTTGTGTCTGGGTGTAAATCAGCTTTGAGATATGGTTATTTGGTTTTCTTGATGGTATTCTCAATCATTTAAATATTTTGAAGAACAATTTAAAATTAACCACCCAAAATTTGGTTACAGGTGATGGCATTTTTCAACAAGACAATTATTCCAAGCACACTGCTTTCAATTTACATCTCTGGTGTCACTATAAGTGTGCCAAAACTCTGAAAACATCTTCTAAATCACCTAATTTTAAGCGCAGTATAACATATTTGGTGAGATTTTGAATTTAAAAAAGAAAACATGATACACAAAAACAAAACTTGAAGTAAAAACAATAACCACACAATAATAGAGGAATATTAATATAGAACTTACAAAAAAAATACCTGATGAAAGTATATTAAGACGTTTAAAAGTTGTTGTGGATGCTAAAAGATATCCTAATAAGTACTTTATTAAGAAAGAAACACAATATTTAAATCCAAATTGAAATATTTTTACGTGTACGATGACTTTTGCCATGTAATTTTTAGTAGTTTTTTTTATTGAATATTCCTTATACTAATAGTTATACAATATTTCAAAATCCGTTATGCTGTTCGAATAAGAAAGAAAATATTAGATATTATAAAAAAAAATATCCAATTCCTATATATTCTTCTTCTTCTTATTATTATTTTTAGTATAAGACATTAAAATATCAAAAAAAATTGAAAGTGTATGAACTCTTTTAACTCCCACTGCATATAATGTACTACAAAGTCAAGTAAGCTACGATTCTTCACATATTTGCTTCAAAAAATTCAGAAGTGAAACTTGGGTTCAAAAATAAGGTACAAAATATCTCATAAACATAACAAAAGAAATTACAAAATTTTAGTAACCAAAGTAAGGTCGCATTTAATAGTAAACAACAAATTTCTTAACTGTAGAGTGTAATTAAGTGTCAATTTTCGGTATAATGCAAAAATTAAATAATTTAGTAACAGACTAATAATACAGCTATATTGTATTTTGGAAAAACAACGAAATGTATAATAAATTGGTTTGATTGCTTACTAACAGTAAATATCGAAGCAATATGAAGAGTATGGACAATAGAACTTAAAATTTTAAACCTCGGCAAAGTGATGAACACGACCCCAGTGCTGACTCCTAATGTCCAAACTTTTACACCATACTAGCGTTAGACCAAGGCCTTAAAATTTCAGAGCACATAAGCCTATCTATCTGGTGGATCTTTAGTAGTTCTAGGACTAGATAGAAGCATACCAATACATCGTCGTCCCAGGAATATATTTAAGGCAAACGAATGATAGATATGTTTGCTAATTATAAATCAAGAAATAACAATGGTAAGAAAAACTACTTTTTAAAAAAGAACATTTTAGTCAAAAAATATTCTTTTTTGTTTTTTTTATTTACTTATTTATTTTTGGAGGAAAAAACGTATTATCTTTTTATGCGTTCGCGTGAAAAATACCTTAAATAATTTCAGTGAGTGATAAATTTGAATCTAAAAGTTTAAATTTTCCAAAAGTTTGTAGAATAGCTGCGTTAAATTAGCCCTATTCTGTAATTGTATGTTACTGTTTTGTCATTTTCAAATTGTCCAATTTCAGAAGATGAAATTCCTGATGAGATAGAAGAGAATATGTTTTTGCATTACATTAATAGAGTCATTCCCTTATTTCTACGAAATAAAATATCAGTTTTAAATTATTCATGACAAAAACAATCAAAAATTGTAAATTTTCATCACCATACCTTGTTTTAAATTGAAGGAGTAACAATTTGTCGCTATCTCATTTTCAAGGGAAAAAATGCGCATTATAATAATTGAAACAAAATTTATGCAGTATTCAGATTGTTGTTTATTTGCATTCTGCAATAACTTGTTAATCCGGGATAGAAGGAAGTTTTCGTGATTATATCTGTGCATAATATGTACATTATATTAACTAAGCTTTATGTATACCAAAGTTTATTTGATATAAGTGCCTGAAATGGCTTATAGTATATTGTAATACTATTTGGTTAAAAAAAAGTTTTATAAAAGCGAAATTGTGAGAAGCATACACTATCGGTTTAAAGTAAAATTGCAATAATAATAATAATAATAATAATAATAATAATAATAATCGAAATATTATTTACGACGTATACAAATTGGAATAATTTATATTAATATAAAGCTATGTGTAATAATTAAAATGTCAACTGAAATTTAATGATTAAGTTTCTTATATAATCCTAAATATGTATTTATCAATGTATTTCCAATGTGGCCACAGCATCTTCGTTACTGCTAATGCATCAATTTATCCATCTGTTTGTCATTGTTTCTAACTAATAAATAACATTCTAGTCTTTGTACCACTAAAGATTCATATTAGATCTTTCGATCTCAAAGTTGTTACGTGATGGGATGCTGATACTTGGAAATTGACTGCCACATCAGATGTCATTCTTGTGAATTTAACATCGATGAAACTTACGAAGACTGTTGCAAATAACCCTTGCATAAACGGTCAATATTCGTCAACTAGCATAGCTTTAGAAGCTTTACAAATTAATTATATTTATTTCAAGAAGAAGAACTGAAGGATTCAGTAATGCGAAGTAAACTTCAAAAATTATTTTTTCTTTTCAGATTTTATACTACCACAATAGATGACACAAAAGATGTGTAATACTCATTTAAAAACAAAGCATGACAATTAAACAAAAATTCATTTACAATGGAACAAAAAAAATCCTTAAAACCTCATAATTTCCTAGTAGTAATTTGTAAAAATATTATCATACATAATGTAGGCAGTTTTTTCTTTAATTAATTACATCAAAAAATTTAAATTATTAATCATTTGGTATTAATATACCTGCTAGCAGCACCAGAAATTATTTAAAAAAATATTGCATTTTATGTCTACCAACTCCCATTATATGGATAAAAATGCGTATTTTTAAATGTATTTAAGTGCTGTTTATTATCCCAAACTTCACTGATTTTCTTTTGTAAATATGCTTCAAACACTATCCTTCAGATTAATGTTCATCTTATGCAAATATCTTGGATTAAATGAGTTTTTTTTTAAGCATCACACCACGAAGCTACAGCAAGACTGTTGGTGACAAACCTTATAACTTCGAGCTATTTTAAAGATTCTGTGCACAAACTTCGTAACAGTATGTATATATATCTTTATATATAAAATTCTTATGTGCGTGTGTATGTGACTAAACTCCTCCTAAACGGCTGGACCGATTTTGATGAAATATTTTGTGTGGCTTCAAGTGGATTCGAGAATGGTTTAGATTCACAATTTGGTCTGATATCGCAATTAGTTAAGAGGTATTAATTAAAAACATTAAAAAACTTCAACTCAATATTCGCCTGCATTGATGTAACAACGTTATTGTTATAAAAATGAAGTAGATTGGCGTCGAAAATGGATTTTCAGCCAAACTGGGTCTTCATTGTAACAAAAATGCAGACGAATCGTGCTTTTTTAGCGTTTTTAATTAATATCTATTTAAGTTATATATTTAATTATTCTGTGCGTGTGTATGTGACTGAACTTCTCCTAAACGGCTAGACCGATCTTGATGACATTTTTTTGTGTGGGTTCAAGTGGATTCGAGAAAGGTTTAGATTCACAATTCGGTCCAATATCGCACAATTAGTTAAAAAGATATAAATTAAAAACCTTAAAACGCAAGATTGTTTTAGTGTTATTTATTCCCTGTGTGCAGTGTATTCTGCCAATGAGCGGCAAGGGAAAAAAAAGAAATAAAAGGGAAGACTTTTCCGATATTTTCACCGTTTTTAAAACTGCAATCTTATTTTTCTATCAAAATCAGACAAAAATTACTTACAGAATCTGAAAGATTATTCATTTAGCCACGATACGGCATATATATGTATCTATATAGTTCTTCTGTGCGTGTGTATGTAACTGAACTCCTCCTAAATGGCTGGACCGATTTAGATGATATTTTTGGTGTGGATTTAAGTGGATTCGCGATTGGTTGAGATTCACAATTCGGTCAGATATCGGAAATCAAAATGTGGCGAATTATATAAGGGCATGCGATTGTTCATAAAAAAAATCATGGACAATATTCTTGAGGCCACTATTTTGCAAGGCAAATTTCAAGGTGAAGTTGTACTTCTACCACAGATCCCAATGATTCTTTCAGACTCACCTACCCATTCAAATGTTTGCAATTTCCAATTCGCTTGGCATTTGATATGACCATTAATAAGTCAAAAAGTCAAACAAGGACAGTTTGCGGCTTAGATTTAGAAAACCCTTGCTTTTCGCACGGTCAGTTATATGTTGCATGTCCGAGGTTTGACAAACCATCGCATTTGTTTGTTTGTATTCCTCAAGGATTAACCAAAAATATTGCACATTCAATGGCATTATGATAAATTTATTTTTTGTGCATTAAAAAAATATACCTGTTATGAAAATAGCTCGAGTTTATTTTTTTCTTACTCTTTAGTCAAAACAAGTTTAAGTTTCTATTCAGAATAGCTTCTATATTCAACTTAGTTCTTTGTAAATACATACTCATACGCAATCGATAGGTCGAATTGTGGTAACGGTACATGTGATGATGTCAGGTATTGTAATAACTTTCTTTATAAAAAAATCATCAAAACAGTCCAGATTGTTACAACTTATTAAAAAAAAATGTAATTTTCGGTTTTAAGACGTGTGTACAGGTCAGAGTCTCTCGGGATCGCTGGTATATATATATATATACTATTACGAAGTTTGTGAACAGAATCTTTAATGTTTGGAAGTCTTTTATTTCCTAGCATATCTAATGGTTGAAAATATCCGCTAAATGGAGCTATGTAACGAAAAAGAATGTTAATCGTTTCCACCAACTATGTGTTTCAGAGAAAGCGATCCTGATTCTTTTATTTATGTTACAAATTATCTTTTGCAGTGGTAGTTGGATATATTCATAATTGGATTTTAATGAAGAAAAATCATCTAAAAACATTTGATTCCCCCCAAAGAAAAGAAGCCCGAAGAAGCATTGCCATTTAAAAGACAAATTTCATTCTTAATGCAACTACAATTCTTCAATAGAAACTTGTGGAACTGCTGGACTTTAACAAGGCTTCTAATTGCCCTTGTTAAGTGCTCAATTAAACAATTTTTTCTTCCTAAACGTTTCAGATAATATAGGTCTTAAAATAATGGTAATTTCTTTAAATTTTTGAATTACTTCCAAATTAATTACTGCTATCTCTGAGCCTTTATATCCACGAAGAATTAAGAAATTGCTCAAAATTATCTGAAAAGGAAAATATTAATTGATCAATTTGATCTTTTTAATCATAAGAAGAAAAGTAATCTCTTTAGTGAAAAGTTTTATTTAATGCTTTGTAATTGTCGACATTGCTCTAGGCATAAATCTAAACGGATGCAAGTGTAACATTAAAGAGGGTAATTTTAAGGTTTGTGCAGGAATATTTAGATTAATCAGCATTTCTTTACTATTTAAAAGCTGAGACAATGTTATTCTTAGCTAAAATGTCCTAAAGGGATATTTATATTATTATTATTTTTATTTGAGAGATTTACACACTTCTTAAGGTTCATTTACAACTTATGGCAATGCATTATTTATGAAAAAGAGTTTAACAACCCTCTTTAATATTCTAATTTCCTCATTTACAAAGTTTTTTATGATATATTTTTTAATGAATGAATATTTTAGATAGATAGTATCTCCGAAGTTGTATACATTTATATTTGAATATATTTCACTGGGATAAATTCTCAAAAATAATTACACAAGGCCAAATTACCTAAATACTACTAGATATGATATAAGAATAAAGAGAATTGATTGTATGGGTTAAAATAAAGATGAATTTTATGAGGCAATGTAATTTGTTGATGATTAGCCAGTTTACAAAATGACAATTCATCAAACTGCAGAAAACTATAATTTTAAACTAATGAATCTGAATGCTAATTTTCTCCGTTTACGTGATACTTTATAACACATATCGGGAATTAGACATCATAACATACTGAAAAATGAATTACGTATTATTATTATTAATAATTGAAAGAAGTTTCGAAAAGTCTTATACATACATGAATATCATGAAAAGTGAATATCTGAAAAGTTTTCTCACAAATATCATTGTCGCAAGCCCTTGCCGCGCGTTTTCGCAAGTTGCATATTTTTAATTTAATTTTTTCTATTGCTTCGTTGCAGTTGTTTGGCAACTGCTTTTGTCTCACTTGAAAACACGATAAGAGTTTTTTATTCGTCTGCTGTCAATAAAGTTCCGACTTTTACTCTAAGGATTTGCTTTGCTTTTTATATTTACGTATGGTTTTTTCTTATCTGGAACTTTTTCTGTAATTAGATGACCCAACCGGATTCTCAGAGTAACTCTATTCGCATAGGGAATTAAGGTAAGCTTGGTTATTTTATAGTTAATTGAAGTTAACCCTAAAAATAATAATTGACAATCAGAATATTGACTTACAGAATAAAAAGGTTTAATGAAATCTGATACATTCGATGAGAGTTATAAATGTATTTAGAAAAAAGAAATAATTTTACTATGCAAAAATGAGATATGTTTAATTAAAATTTTAAGAATAATAATAAAAATGACTCGGTTATTCCCTGAACAATAATTTTCGTAAATGGAAGGTCGGGATATTTTTATTCAATTTTTTTTTCTTCCATTTTGTGCAACATATTTTAATTAAAAATCGAGATATTAAATTATTTTAGAGAAATACTCTGAAATTAAAGCTGTTCTAATTCGAAATATTATGTTATTTTTGTTACAATCATATTTTACATCTCCTACTGTTGCAATTAATTGCAATTGAACATGGAAATCGATATATAGTTCAATTATTTATTTATTTGTTTTGCAAATGTCAAATCAGAAAAAAGAGTTTCATATCAGATCATTATCCAAATTTTATATGCAACTTTTATAATAATACTGATAATGCAAAATTAAACTGTATCAATTTTAGTTTATCAAAATTTGCATTTGCATAAAAAGTACCTTTTCTCTACCATTTAGTCACATGGACAAATTGTGAGAAAGTAATTAATTATTAAATTATTATCACTTAGGAAAATAGTTTACCCCTACAGAGTTAGTTATATTTATGCTTCTTAATTTATTTTTTTTTTCAGTTTTTGAATCTGTTCTAAACTTGAGTCTGTACTTTCAGTTTTTGAATTTAATGAGAGGATTTAGTAAGCCTTATTGGAGAAAGAAAATAAATTTTAATTGGATGGAGGTTGGAGATAAAACAAAGTCTAGCAGGGGGAGCAAAATACCTATTCATTGATGACTCGCTTACGAATAAGCCTCTTTTAAATTCGATTGAGACTGTAATGGCTGCATTTATATATTCTCGACCTAAATTCAAAAGAAATATTAGATACTTTATGCGAAATGAAACAAATATGAAGAGTTACAAATTTTTTGCTGTCATCGCTTCTCCATTCACAGTGCTACATAAGAAAAAACGAAGTATATATGGTGAAAGTATGCGCCCGTCAATTTATTTACTTATTTATGATAAATGACGATCGCAAACGGTAGTTACATACATAGAAGGGATGCGTTTCGATATCCAAAAAAGAAGAGAAAAAAAATAAGAGCCACAACTATGCATACGAAGGAAAGGTTCGTGGTGTCAACTTGCCGTAAAGTATATCAAACGTAAGGAAGTATAACAACAAGCATCGATTTCGGGTAGCTACTAGGGTGTAAAATGTCACACTGTCGGATGCAGATATTGGGTAAAACAAAGCTGCATCTAAGAGTTAAAAAGGAAATACGGTACTGGCCGGGAGCCAATATCATTTATTCTCACGACCTGACGGGGAGGTACTCCCTTTGTTTTGAAAAACGATTTTTCTTGCTGCTCACGTGACAAGCAAAGGTGATATTTCACATATATATTTTTTTAGTATTTTTTTTTTTCTCTTTTTGAAAAAATACTTTATGCACACATATTCGACTCTTTTTCAGATATTGGTCTGTTCACATGTGTGGTCTTTGCTCTTTTTTTCACCCCCAAAAAGTGATGACAAAAAGATATTTCTTGATAACTGGGAGCGTGGTCTAAAAACATGTTTCGGATAATTTCAGTTTGAATTGTAGAATACCGTATTATTACTTGAGATAAATCAGCTTGAATTTTACATCAGCATATTTCTCGGAAAGAAGAACGAGATTTTTTTTTAACTAAATGTAAAGAGGCACATAACTATTAATGACTTTTCTGATATTTTTATAAAAAATTCTTATAACCTTACATGTATGGAATAAATCTTCTTTTCTGAAATTTAAAAAAAAATTTTATTGAGAAAAATAAAACACACAATATTTTTCATCAATTTCCAAACTCGCCAAGGTTAATCAGATACATAACGTTTCTGAAATGTTCTAGTAATATCGAAGTACATAAAAAAAGTCAATTGTTAAAATATCATCATGTTTATCTATGCAGCTGTTATTTTTTTAATACTAGATTGACCAAGGTACTCATTTTGACTGCTTTTTTATTTCAATCAGAAAAATAAATTACGTATATAATGCCACAAATTCTCAGACTTTTTTAGAATGCATTTTTTCCCAAGTAAAGTAATTTTTTTTTATTGTTAATATTTACTAATAACTTGTTATATGACTGTAAGTAATATAAAAAAAATAATAAAAATTAATTTTAAACAAATTTTATTACATATTAGTTATTCTTTCACATTGTAGTCATTTTGACTGCTTTTGGACAATATAGGTATATACTTAATTTCAGTCCTTCTAATGTTAAGAAGAATTAAGAAGAATAAATTAATTTCAGTTATAGTAATCGACTGCTTATATCATGTTTTAAATTAGAAATAAATGTAATTTAGTTTTTTCTGAACGCTGTGTATGAGAATAATTAAACTTAAATATGGTATTTTTTTCCTACACTTCCCCCAAAAATTATCAACAAGCAAAACTACTGAGAGTGAGAATTCAAGATTTTACCAATTCGTTTAATTTAATAAGAATGTAATTTAAGTTTGGATGAATTGTAATTTGCTTGTAATGTAAAAAAAATAAAATATTAAATTACTCCTTAAACCAATTTTATGAATTCGCAGCATATCTGGTTACTGTCAAACATAAATTAATAAAAATTACGAATAGTTAAGAAAATTACCACTGAAATACTTATCATAAATTAATATTGTCAGTAATTAAATCATATTAAATCTAGTTCTGATATTAAGGTCTATAAGCAGTTTTAGTCCTTTAAATATCTAGTGTTGGAAATAATAAATATTTAGGCAATTCTTATAAATATATATATATAAATCTGAAAAAATGTGCACAAATGTTTTTAAGTACAAATAATTTAAAATTATTTGTTCAAATTTTTTTCTTTATAAAATTAAACCTTATATGAAATGAAAAAATTAAATTATCTGATAAAAATTTAATTTTTTAATTTTTCCTCCTCTTAAAAGGATTATTTAATTGTGTCTAATTACAGATAATTTTGAATTTTTGATTCATGAACATTAAAACTATTTTGTTTACTAAATATTTAGATAAATTTTCTTTATTTGGAAAAAAGAAAATACATGTACCTGTATACGTGTACGTGCACGTAAAACACACTTTATTACATTTTCTTAATGAAGTTTAAAACTAATTTAAAAAATGGTATTGAATTAAAAACGCTATATTTTTTTGGTGAGATGAACCATTAAAAATTATTAGAGAATTTTCTTCAAACATAATATTTATACATTTAAGGGTGTGTTTCTGACTAAAGTTTATCAATAATTTTATACATTGGAAAATAAAAAAAAATGTAATAGTTTGACATTTTTAAATGACTCTTAAAGTCCCCCCCTATGTAGTGGAGAACGCACATTCGAACTACCTAGATTCTGAATACTCTCATTAGCATGGTGTTGAAATTCAGAGATCAAAGTGCTTAATCAGGTGCAATCCTCGTTAATTTACATTAATTCAAAATCACGAAATCCGTCTCCAATAAACTTCATGTAACTTTTTAAAATGTTATAAGTAAATAATAAATTAGCATACCATTTACATTTTCAAAAACAGTCCAGTATTTTTAACTATAACTCGTTAACAGCTTTAATCAATTTATACTTTGTGGCTAATATCAGATTAAAAACAAAGCATGCTTGCTTAGTCGAACATCTCAGCAGAATAGCCATACTGAAAAAACTTAAGCCATATAAGGAACAGCCAATTTAAATAAGCAACACTCGCTCGTCTGCATGAATACAAACCATAAGTTGTTGTTAGCGTGTCCATTATATGCAGAGTGATAAAAAAAGGCTTTAAATCACTACGAAGCCATCGAAGACAATTTTGGCAACTTCAACAGCTGTATCAGATAAAATCTAATCTTCTGGGTTGATCTAGAAAAGTCTGGCTTGAATTGTTAGGCAGCTGAGGACATATTGCGGAAACAGTTGTGCATTAGGATAATTTGGGCAATGATTTGTGTAAATTCTTTGACAGTTAGTTGATATTTTAATTCCTTTTACGTTATTGTGGTGTAGAACAAACGTAAAGTCAAGTTATTATCGCTGCTATTGCACGGGGTTACTATTTAGAGTTGAAATGGAATATTTAAAATCATTGTGGACTAGTCTTCAGCTGGCAACTCAATTGGCATTGATGAGGTTCATGAGGTTAGATCAGCGATATTCAACCTGTGGCCCACCGAGCCGTTTTAAGTGGCCGGGTCATGGTCCATTGCTCTGAGAAATTTACTTATTCAAAAACCTTGTATTAAAAATTGGGTGGGAAATCCTTTGTCAAGAAATCAAATATATCAATTTTGCTTTTTGCTGTCGATGTCGATGTCGTACGGGTACGAATTGATATTATTTTTTCTGTTTGGAACGGTTACGGTTTGTGATAATTGACAACAGTCGTGTAGTGACCATTTTATGGATGGAACTAATTTTTAAGTATCTTTCATATCTTGCAAGCGAAATATATTCGAACAAAAATAAGTCATTTCTAGACGATTGGAAGGTTGCTTATTTTGTAGGGAAAACAAACATGGATCAGTAATTGTTTGATTTGTTATGAAAGTGCTGTATTTAAAAAAATACTAACAAACAGTAGTCCTTCAATGGCACTTTTTCCTGGAAGATCTCTTTCGAGAGGTGATAAATAGGATTTCTTGGAATAATCTTTGCCACAGCAACGAAGTGTTTTGTCAGTTGTAATATCACAGTGGTAACCAAGACATGCTGTGAAGTTTGTTATATTATTGTTCATCATATGAAACCATTTACTGATGCAGAATTTGCGAAGAAGTGTTTTTTAAACGCTTCTATAGTTTAGTGACAAAAATAAAAAATATATATATATAAGAAATAATAATTAAAAAAAGCAAAACAGGAGTTATAATATTTTGATCAATTTTCCACATTATTTAATTTCCAATGTTATCTACGTCTTAAGTATTTCTTC
>BMAV01027664.1:52515-136094 GCA_019973955.1 Trichonephila inaurata madagascariensis
AAAAAAAATCCGAAAGTTATTTAAACTATATTCATACACTATTGCTAGTAAGTACCATATTTAAATTTCAACAACGTATTTCATACGATTCCTAATGATCTTAAAATTTATTCATAAAAACTGTTCATTGTATGCACCGTAATAGGCATTTAAAATATTTAATGCAGCTATAAGAAATTAAAAATAATATTTAAATGCATAATTAAAGTAGTTATAACAATAAGAAGGAAACTGAATCTTTTTTCAAATAATTGTTGAAGAATGCTTCTCTAGAAATTCCATCGTAGTTAATTTGATAACATAATATATATATATAAACTTCAGAATATTTTATAATTGAATGTCATTAAAACCCGAAGAAGATGATACATTAGTACTTATATTGAGTGGTATACATTAAGAAAGCCAGTAAGTAAATAAACATCCAGGGAAGATATAATTAAAGTCACTTTTCAAAAGCCTTTAAAACCCGTTCTGCTTATCGGAATTTAATGGAACTTAAAATATATGTGTGTGTTAAATGGACAGTGGGAAAAAAGTTTCTACAATAATAAAAATAATAATAATAATAATAATAGTTAACATTTTGACCACTATGTGGAAATGAAGTGTTCACAAAAGGGCAAAAAAATATGTTAGAATTGTTAAAATGTACTCCATCATAGAATATGCTCAATGTGTGCTCCATTGACATCAATAACGAGCTGAAAGCACTTTATGGAGTTTTCAATGGTATAAAGAAGCAACTAACGAGGCATTTTAGCTGCATGGCATATAATGCTAGCTTTCAAATCAGGTAAAGTCCTAATTCCTCCTATATAAACGCAGCTTCTTAGAAATTTCCACAACCAGAAATCACAGGGATTTAAGTCGTGTGAATGATAAGGCTATGCATTCGGAAAATGTATGGATATTACATGATTACCGCCAAATTTTGCAATAAGCAGTGCTTTGATTTGGCGTCCAATGAGAGGAATTGCTCCATCTTGCAGAAAGATAATGGTTTGTGAACATTGGCGTTTCTGTAAAGTAGGAATGACGTGCTGATGAAGGAGTTAACGGTACCGTGCACTTGTGACATAGCTTCTCTTAAAACTTGTGGAGTGAGTGTTCCGAAGAAAATAGGTCCGATGTTAAACTCAGCAGTAAATCCACACAAAGCAGTCACGTAATCAGAATGCAGTAGTTGTTGAAGCAGGACATTAGGAGGTGAAGTACCCCATACGCGGCAATTTTTATTATTTATAGCTTTTAATAACAGTGTACTTTATCTAACCATACAATTTTCCAATGCCAAGAGTCATCAACTTTCATTCTAGCCCAAATTTGGCAAGTGAAATCAAGGCGTGTTTAGTGATTTTGAGGATTCAGCGTTTGCTTCACGTGGATAATATACGGATACCATTTTAAAATGTATCGCAGAATTCTTTGTGCTGTTAACCCTGGAATCTCCACATCGCGTGACACTGATCAAGTGCTTGCTGAAGAATAAATGGAGCTGGAGGCTCTTTCAACCACAAAAGTAGCGACTTCTTCAACAGTTTCTGTCTCTATCAGTTTAAATCCTTTTTTGAGCATCACATCAAAATTTCTAGTCTCTTTAAATTTAATAATCATCTTTTTCAAACCAATCCATGATATGGGGCTTTTTTGCAGATCCTTTTTGCGACGATACTCACGCAGGGCAGTTAAGTCGTTGCTGCCGTTCTGATAAAACAGTTTTACTAGTAAATCTCGACATTTTCTTTTGTTAGGGCATGATTAACGATGACAAACGCACGCTGAATGATTATCTGGCTATGACTGCAAGTTTATATAGATGTTTTACGGATTTTCATTAGGAATATTCAATAAAAGTCCTCTGGTGATCAAAATTTGCACTAATTTTTTTTATGCAGAAATCTTTTTCCCCGTGGTTTATATAACACATATTCCAAGTTTCATCTGAATCCAATAAGCAGAACAGGTTCTACAGGCCTCTTAATAGTGTAACTTTAATTATAACTGCCCAGTGCTTTTATTTTATTTTGTTAAGGTACATATATAGCATTCGGATTTTCTTCAAGTGGAATTAAGTTATACTCAGTTAAATATTTTCAGAACGAAAAAAAAGTTAAATATTTGTAATCATTTTAAAAATTCATTTTTCACTTTAACTGTATTTTACATTCGGAATAAAATTTAAACTCCTTGCCATTTTCGAATATTTGGTTCAGCTTATCTCATATAAAGAACAAACATGTTATCAAATTTTCAAATATTTAGAAATCTCCCATCTTATCCAATATGCAGAATAGTAATGACACTATTTTCTCATATTTATTTTGGAGATGAAAATAAGGATGGTGTAAGATAAGAAATAATTAAATTTTTATTTCTTTAAAATAATAATCTATGTAGATAGTAATTTTCTTACGATTAAACAAAGTTTTTTTAGCATATTGATAAGTAATTAAACGGAAAAACATCAGAACAAAAAATATTGCTCTAAATTCCATCATTTTTAAACCATATTGCTTTTTTTCATTTTCATACCTTCTGATTAAAAAAAAAATCACAGCGTTTTTGAAAAATTGATAAGGATATACCAGTAATGTATTGACAATAATTCAACAATTTAATTAAAAATATTTTATTAACTTGAATGTTCCAGAATATAAAAGTTTTCTTATATTGCAGAAGGGATTTAAAATAACAATAATCATTTAGAAAAGAAGTGACGCCTGCAAATGCTAATTTATACGAATATCTTCAAAGAAAATATTAATCTTGAAATATCTCTTCGTTTCCAATTACAAGTTAGATATTTGCATTATACTCTTTTTCTACGAGTAAATTGTTTTTTTTTAATTCCTGAGATATATGTAAAAATTATTTTATTAACTTTTATAATTTACTCCAAACAGAATGAGAATGAACTAATTCTTTATCTTCCAATTCAGGACATTTTATATTTATAAATTAGTTTTCTCAATCAAAAAGAGAGTATTAAAGATGCGCATTCAAACCTAAGGTGTTAAAAAAGTAATTTCATATCTTCTTAATTATAGCAATAAAAAAAAGACAATTAGACAAAGAAGTATGTGTAAAGCTTAGAAACAGGGAAAGTCTACTTTAAATATTTAAAAAGATTTTAATAGAAATATAGCATGAAATAACATAAACTACAAATACACATCACTCAATAAGAATCCAAGTCTTTTTGAATTTATGGTTAATTCTCAGAAATAAAAACTAAATTCAAACAAAATTCCTGTCCAATCTTCTTATTATACGAGCATCTTGTACATGCAGAGTATTATTACAACATGCAGTAATATCACTCAGAACAATTAATTAGAAACATAATGCACACAGGATAAACATTATAATTATTAATAGTTACCTTCGTAATTAGATAGATAAATAAATAAAATTCATAACATTTTCCGAAAAAAAGTCTTTTAAGAAAATTGCACACGAAAATCTCCTTTATTTTCAAATGCATGGAAAAAAGTAGAATTTTCTAGTGACTAAAACCATATTGATTCACACCACTACGAACATAAGCATTGATCACTATCAGTTTACGAAGAACAATTATTCAAATAGTCTCCCATCCGGTATACTTGTTAGCGACGCTGACTATTGTGCCATAGGACCTGGTTTCGAATCCCAGAGAAGATATGGATGTTTGTAAATGCATAGTGCCTTCGCGGCACTATATACCCGTCAAGCCACCAGTCCTCTCGTAAGGTTGGTGGAAGGGGAATTTTGGTCAGAGGACCCTGCCCGTCCTCCAGAGTATTCTCACTCAAAACTCGGGTGGGACCGAAATAAATCGTACTTTCCCCTGTATGGTGCTCAAAGCTACAGTCAAAGACAGGCGTACATTGAGACCCTTGATGTGATGAATTTCATGGGCCTAAATCTGACGCAGTCGAGATCAGGTGGCATAAGAAACAACAACAATTATTCAATATTCTTTCCTAGTATTTTTCGTTGCTACAGAGATTATAAAATTATATTTAAGTTTGTTTCGTTCGCGAATTAAGTTTGAATCCTTTTGCACGGTCTTTGGAAAGCATTTATGTATCCAACAAGTTTTACTATACAAGTCTCATGTGTTTTCAGTGGCTTTTTATATAGTCTTACGGGAATCACACGCAACGCGCGTATAAAAAATGAATAAATATTCTTTAAATGAATTTCGTCTTCTATGTGGGTTAAATAAAAAATAATTTAAAGAGAAAATAGTAGCGAAAGCTTGTTCAGCATTTTACAAATGTTCAACTTGATTTGTTACAATAGACTTTTTAGATTTCGTAAAAATATTGTCATAATTATATATATATAAATCTACTGTATGGACAATATGCATATGCAAAAGTTTAGGATGACCTTAGCTTCTATATTTAGTTTAACGTATGGCATAAATTAAACCTTTGTTTATTTATTTATTTTTTAAATTCCCAAGAGAGTTCAAGATATTTACAATAACGGATAAGAAATGCAACCTGCTTACCAGTATTATATTATACAGATTTAGGATTTCGATAGAATAACGAATTTATTTTTCAAAACATTTGCAAGCAAATATCATATTTTATGTTACATTAAAAAATTTATTTAAAAATAGATCAAACAATAAATAAAATTTCATTTTGACAAACTTCTACAAAAATTCCTTTGAATAAAAAATCATCAGCTGCTTCTTTCTTAAAGTACCGAATTCCTTAAGCAAAAGATATTTTAAATGTATTTTATTCCCATTAGTAGTATAATATGAGCTTTCATAAGTGAAGTTATGCTTAAAAATGAAAGAACAATGATTTTATAAAATTTAATAAAAATAAGAAAATCTCTATCCATTAGTGTATTTTGTAAATCAAAACTATATTCATTATTTTAATATGGAGAGAAAATTGCAATATATACTGCTTTTAAAATGTTATTATCACCACAGAATAAGTTATTAATATAAATCAATTACAACGAGTAATATTAATACACATACTTCATATAAGCATGTGAAATCTGCAAAACTGGAACCTGGAGGTGTAAATATAAATAGATGTATTAAAAATATTTGTAAAAGTTATGAACAATAATAGTGCAATGGCTAAAAATTATTACCATTAAAATTATTTTAACAATAGCTTCAGAGGCAAACAAGTATTATAATTAGAAGCCTATAAATTTTGCTTATCTCAGGAAAATACGTAAATGTATAAATATGCTGAATATATCTCACAATGATTTGTACAGGGTGGTCCCGAATTCATAGAGCAAACTCTAAGGTATCCAGCTACGTTCGGAATCGTGATTTTGCAAAAGCGTGTAAATGGATAAGCATCATGTTGAACGGTGGCTAATCATCTACTGCCCCTTACCAGCAACGCAACTAACCAATAACTCAATTTTTCTTTTCTTTTATTTCATCCTTCACACCTCATTGCGTCACTTGCACCCATGTATTCAAATTTAATAAAGGCGTGTTACAATGTCCCGGATGCAGCATTAATGTTTGTACCATACATTTAAGACCACCCTGTATATGGCTTAGAATTTTACGAGAAGCTTTATACGTGATAAGACGAAACTATTTCTAACTAATTCTCAATAGTGAATTCAAATGCCGAATAGTTCAGTGTAATAATAATATATGTAAATTAATCTTGTCCAAATAAACAAATTTTTAATAATTTTTCTTTTCAAATTTGTTTACTATTAGTTTTATACACCTAATCATCAGATACATTTACATTTGAGATTTGCATTACATCTTTCATTAAAACAGCAAAATGTATGTTTTTTTATTGTTTTTTTTTTAACTTGAGGACTTTAGAAAATTAGAAATAAATTGTGATTTAAACATGAAAATGTTATTAAAATTGCTAAATTTAGAACTTAAAATGCATTTTACAACTTTTTATTCACAACCCAGTTTTCCCAAATAATTTATATGCACAAGAGTCTCTAAAATTATAATATCTGCTAACTTTAATCATAAATACCTTTTTTACCGTTCAAAAATAATGTCTTAATTAATATTAAAAAATAATCAATTTAAAAATTTAAATTTATTTTTAACTAAAAATTTTAATTTCATCAGGAATTAAGAAACTATTACTCGATCAAAATTAGGCTTAGATTTAAAGGAAGAAAATAATAATATTATAAATTTATATAAAAATAAAAAAAGAGTGAAATATAAACACACAAGTACTGGGAAATTTGTGCGCTAAGAAGGAAGCAAGCTATAATCATGAGACTATGTCAAAGTAAAAGAATTAGATTCAGAATGCAATACCTCCAAATTTGTTCTAGATGTACATGGCAAATAGAATGTTAGATAGATGTAAAGGGGAATGAACTTTGTCAAAACTTACCAAAATGGGGAGGAGACTCTATGTTAGAATAACTACTACAAGGTTATTAATGTGCAACATGGTCCGCCTGGTCATTTTTTCTGATTTTGCTAACAAAAGTGAGAACTGGTGGTATCAACATTTTTGTACCAGCTCTTATGATACTTAATTGACGACGATATGAGACAGTGGAAGGACAGTGCTTCAATCTCTCATGAAACCCATAGCTACTCGAATAACATTCTATTTAGCTGTAGGTGTTTCTATTCATTCTCAAACTATTTATAAATGCCTTGCTCGGTCTTTAGCAACACAGCATCAGCAGTTACGTCTACAAAGGTCTCCAAAACTTGAGTAACACGGAATGAAACAGATTTTTGAATTGCGGTGCTTAATAATGAGTTCCGATTAGGTTTGGCAACTCATGATCACTCTGTAAAGGCGTGTCAGTGTCACTGGAAATGGACATATTTTTTTCATGGCACGTGCAATTGTCTTGAACAATGAGAACAATGCATTAGGGAACAATGATCTATTTTAAACGTTCCAACGTGCTGGTGAGACATGCAACATTATTAACCTAGCAGTATGTGGATGAAAATATCTCATTTTATGTGCTTTTGATGCTGAAATCTATTGAAGTTAAAATGTTCTAACAACACAAAGCAAGTATGCCCACGACACTGGAAGGTCAGGAATTTCAGGTTCATATTCTTAAACAGCCTATCCGATCTTTAGACATAAAGCCTTATAACGCCTATTTTGGATCAGATCAAACGCTAAATTTTGTCATGTCATTCTATATATAATTTGTAATGTTACTGTTCGATATTAATAGTCCTGGAGGTCTCGAAACCCCTCAAACTTCTTATCATTGAATCCAGGTCTAATAAGACATACAATCATACTAGATAGTGATAATTACTCGATATATTGTCTAATTATCTTTTTGGGGGCTTAATTTTATCTTTAATCCTTCATCTTTATCATTATCTGAATTTAATTTTATTTTATTTGTAACTCATATACACAAACACTCCATGATATTTATATATGTTTCCATGCCTCTACAGCAATTGAAGAAAATTTGTGTTAAAAATTATGTGTCACATATCCATCTATAAGAAAATTAAACATTTGTATGACTACGTTGGGCCGTACATCCATACATGGGAAGAAAAAAACTCACGTCAAAGTATATTAATAAAATATAAATATTTAAAAACATATATGTTGATTTATAAGACATTGGTCTCATAAGTTGCATGCATTTCTCATACTACTACATCAATCGAATATTTAATTCACACTTTAATATTTAAGAAAATTATAATTAAATGGCAGAATTTTTTTTCAACTTGAAATATTATATAATTTCTAACTTTTTATTCTGTCTTGTAAAAGTATTTAATACTTGGTGTAAGGATCTTTTATTCTCTATTATATAAAAATGCATTATTTCCAGAAATATTTTCTAACTAAACATAAGGTATTTTGATAAACGTATTGATGCAAATATTAATGCTTAAAAATATATTTCGTTATATTTTTTTGATATATATTTAAAAATAATAAAATAAATGCGTAACTCAGTGTTTCTCAAACTTTTGATATTCGCGACCCAATTTTCAATCATAAATTTCATCGCCCCCCCCATACAATAACAATGCATTGAATGCAGTAATAATGCGTAATACTTTGACGCGCTAAGGCTACAATACGATCTTAATTATAAACTATGCAAATTGTCAATATAAACATTAAATTTTGTATACAATTTTGTACATAAGTCAATGGAAGAATCAATAGTAAATATTAAACTTGTTCTTAACTTAGTATTCATACTTAAAATGAAATATATTGTGCCTTCCTGATACATTTATAAGTATGGTATATCAGAGTAAATGTGTATTTTGTTCTTTGTTATGTCAGAATATATTTTGTTTTGCTTCCTTTTAGTAAATTGATAAAATTTTTTAAATAATGTTTTATTTTCGACTTTTCGATATGCTCGCGCCCCCCTTGTAGTGTTATCACGCCCCACTAGGGGGCGCACCGCACAGTTTGAGAAACACTGGTGTAACTGTTTTCAAAAATAAACATGCCTAATCTCCCCTTCTATATATTTATTCGCCAAAAATTAAATTTATTAATCATCGCATACAAAAGAACAAACAACTAGGATAATATCACCAATCAATATATTTAAAAAAAATGTACATATTATATCCCCATATTCTTACAAGACCGAGCCTTTTCCTCAAATATGTGCCACACCTAATACGAATTGTGTATCCAAGCCTCGAGAACATTCCCTTTCAAACATCAATCAAAATTTACTAAATAAGCAAATTCACGAAACATGCACTTGACACTGATCTCTAAATCCACGATGAAACACTCCTTTCACAGAGTGGGCGTAGTATCATGACAAATGACTTCAATTTTAAACAATAAATCCTTCTTCATTAATAACAGTGCTGAACGCTCAAACTTCGCAAACTTACTCCATCCTCAACAAACACATAGAGTAAGATACCACTTCCTCAAGAAATTTTAAACGCGTATGCGGGATATCGCGATGTAGAAAGCGAATTTTCAGCGTTCACTAACACTTCCTGTCATTCATCATTTTCTAGAAATTGCTACCCTCCTGCCTTTCCCGGAGGATATTTTCCCTTATCCCTCTTACCCTAAAAATGAAGAAAATCAGTTTTCTCCCTATAACTTTCCAACTTTATCCATTTATTTTGCTTATTTCTGGTCGAGTGTTTCCCTGCCAATTTCTTGTATCATTTTACCTTTATTTTTTTTCACAAGTTGCAGAAGAGCCTTCCATCCCCTACGGAACTAGTAGTTGATATTGGGAGGTGCATTACGGGACGTGAAATTTATTGGTCCTCAGTGGTGTCTGCTGTGGATTATGGGGTAGATGAAAGCGGTAGATGGACTGCAAAGTATGGTGCGATACCATTTCACTTTTAGAAGCCTGACATTTCTATTAGTTAGGAAATCGTTGAAAAATTCAATATAAATAGCATAAAAGGATATATGATCGGTATGCTTCTTAAGTATATAAATATATGACGTAAAATGATGTTCAAAAATTTCTAAAGTGTAAAACGTTCAATGGAACTTTTTAAATAAATTTTCCTAAGGCGTTTAAGAAGTTTAACACGTATAGAAAATTTTTTGTTCTAAATCATTGAAAAAATAGTAATGTCAAAACAAATATGTTTTATTTAATTCTTTGCACATTGTGTAAATGAGACAGAGTACATTAAAATATAGTAAAAATATATTAATTCTATTTTCCAGAAATAAAATGCTTTTCATTAAACGAAGTATTTTCTCAAATAATACTCGTATTATTAATGATGCACTTCTGAATGATTAACGTGAAGTGTGTTCCTGTTTTATTAACTTTAACGCTTTCAATGTTTTTGTAAATTGATTTCTTAGTAAGCAGTTTTTATTTCTATTTTTTAATTCCCATTATTAGCTCACTATATATATATATATATATGTATATACCTTGTTCAAATTTTCAATCGTTAATAAAATACTCTTTATTCATCGACTGAAGTTCAAATACATTTTTTTAATACTTATAATGAATGACACTTTACGTTAATACAATTTTTTTCAAATACTAATTTATTAAGTATTTACTTTTTAATTTTAAAATTACTCTGTGTTATTTCTGATGTAGTAAGAATTAGCACCAACTACCACTACTAGTAAATTTTCCTAACGAATTTTTCCTTGGCTTCAAATTTATATTTTTAAATTTGTAGTGAATAACACTTGATGTTGATACAGTTTTTTTTTCAAATAATAATTCATTATTTAAATTTAATTAACTAAAATAAAAATTTTCTTTGTTTACCTAAATAGGAATTGACTTAATTTTTTTTTTATATATTGCTTGTTATCAATGAATTTGTAAGCGTGCCCCATATAAATTGTTGTTATTTAATTTAATCGTAATTAAGAAATGTACGATTCTTTATGCGTTTACATGCAATACAACACACACACACACGCAAACAACATGAAACTAAGCAAAGTATTTATATATATATATCTCGAAAGTACATGCTTATTTATCATTAAAATCTAAATACATTCATATAGTAGGGAAAAAAAGGCTTCTTCAAATTCTAAAACATTTTTAAAATATAGTATTCCTCATAATTTATTTTAAATAAGATAATATGATTTTTTTTTAAAAAGAACATAAAATTATTCATGCGAATCCAAAACTCTGATATAAGTTATAAATTATACCTCTGTTTTAAAAAATAGTAGCTGCGACTGAAAATCTTCAAAATATAATTCGTATTAAATTCATTTCTTCTGTTCGGTTAATAAATGTTTTAATTAGGGCGTTTGAAATATCTATACCATAAAATTACAAACACATGCATATAAGTATTGAATGCCAAAATTTCAATTAATACAAAGTTTTCATTACTGGAAAACAAATTCAATTCAGTATTCTTTAAATGCAGCGCAACATCTCAATTCACACATTACTACATTATCTATAATTGCCCATTTGAGGGTCTTATTAATGGACCACACCACTTAGCGAACCATAAGGCCAAAATGTTCCAGAACTTCGATAAGTGGCTACTTACTGATTGGCAAGAAGCATCGCATTAGACATCGAACCTCATTCCCATTGCAGAAATCAATATCAGTCCTTCACAGACTCTAGCAAAGGAGCGAAGTTCACAAAATACCCAACCCTAACTGATTATCAATACCTCTTGTTACAGAAAAAGAAACAAGTCCATTTCGAGTAGCATTAGCACAGCAAAGATTTTTTTTTTCTTCTTATGAATACGTTATAGTGATTCCGATACCTCTGTATTCTGTATAGTATAATTTCAATAAGTTATTTAACACGTACTCATTTGCAGTTAGATAATGTTATCAGAATTTGCTCTTTAGACCAAATGAAAATGGAGGGTGTTAAGTACCTTGTACCCCCCCTCTTTGTAATTTTGTTACCTTTCTCACTTTCTCATATAGGGTATACTAACGACTGTAAGTTTGGACAGTATTGTCTATTTGCATTTATATTTACTCTGTTATACTGTTTCGAATAATCAGAATTGAAAGGAACAATGAAGGAGTACATTGTACTTATTGTAATTTTAATTACATTCACTAAAACAACGGTTAAATAAAATACTTTAGTGGCTTGAAGTAAAACAGATAAATATAAATAAATAACAAGGGTCATACTGATTAAAGTTTGAAAACATGAGCAACTTAATTAATTTTAAGAACTATTTCAGACGTTTTTATTGAAGGAAAAAAAGAAAATATAGTCAAATAATCATTACAGAAGGTATATTTTTTTAAAAAAAGTAAAAACATTCCTAAAGCAGGTACAATGTATAAACCCAAATAATCAGTGTTGTGTTAAACGACATGGAGACCCCTTGGCAGTTGAATTCTCGGGGCCTTGTAGCCTAATAATTTTCTACACACCATTTTAGGGTTATATTTCATTGCACAAATAAAATGACAAATTATAAGCAAATTTAAAAAAAAAAGGATAACTAAATAATTATTTATCAGAATCTGTTATAAAAAACTAACTCTTGCAATTAAAAACATCTAAATATTTGATTTTCTCAATTTTTGGGGCCCCTAAAAAGCGTGGGATCCATAGACAATCACCTACTCCCTCTAATGAGTAATCTGTCACTACAAATAATAATAATGTATAAAACCAATTAATACTTAATGTACACATTTAGACTCAAAAATAAGGAAGCAGCATTATTTGTGGCTTGAAATGTGCAAAAATTACAAAAGACAATTCTACAGTATTAAGGGAAAAAATACCCTTTTACATGATTGCATGTTTATTTTTCCCTCCAAGAAAGTTCAAAGAAAATATTTTTCTTCTAACAAAATTATCAAATAACACGAAACAATCTGTTAGAAGCAAAAGTAGCAATTGTGCTGTTATATAAGATATAAAAAAACCTGTTATTGAAGCCCTAGAGAAAAGCTTTTTAAGGCTAAAGTGTCAGCTGATTCGATTCCGGTATTTTTCTTTCTCCTCTTTTCATTCCTGTATACATCTAGCTCCCAAAGTGTTTTGAATTACGACACACCGAACTGTCTCCTCTAAGTAACCTTAAGTCGATTTACGGTTCTAAATCGCCTACCTCCATTAGCTCTTACGGCCTTCACAGGGTTGGACTTCGGAGTTCTCTCGAAGCTTTGTGCGTGTTCTCTTGTCTTATTTATTTTTAACATCTTTTTTCTCATCTGCTTCTGCACTGGTTTACTTTTTATTCCAAGTTCTTAACCTAGTTTTTGCGAGTTGTTTGTACGTTATTAAAAGAGCGTAGGGTTCCTAAGAGAGTTCGTTCAGTTGTTTTATATATTTATTCTAGCTGATCCATTAGGAAGATATTGTGACAAGATAAAAGGGTCTAAACACACATAAAACAATTTTTTGCTATACTTTAATGTATACTTTCAAAAGAAAGGGGACGGCTTTTGATATTCTGCGCCTATAAATCATTTATCGTTCATGATGTATGCTGATCGTATACATAAAGAAGCTAATTTTTATCAAAGGAAAAAAAAAGTACAGCATTTATGACTTTAATAGGAATTTTTCTTTTATTACATCAGGGGTATATATTTACGGATTTTAGGTATGATATATTATAACATATTACATAAAACATGTGTGAAAGAAGGATTATATTTGCATTCTAATATTTAAAATAAATATAGAATGGTTTATGTATATTTTTTTTCTCATGAAATAAAATTTTTAAAAATTCAGATAAATTCAAACTTATAAATTTTTTTTTTTTTTAAGTTTTTTTTTTTTTTAATTTAAGAAAATTTTTAAAAAATTTTTTAAATTAAAAATTATAAATTTTTTTTTTTTTAAAGTTTTTTTTTTTTTTCATTTAGGTCTTGATATCAGACATTTTTGGATAAACTAGTGAAAACCGTTTTTCTTTTAAATAGTAGCATATATATTTCCATACAATGCAAAATTTATGCAAATACTTAAAAAACATATTTTTACATAACGCATTGATCTTGTGAAAACTAGTATAAATTTCAAAAAAAATACTTAGGGGGGGAAATGCTGATTTTAGTTGAATTAACCTTTAAATTTTATAACAGCACATCCAAATAATGTCTTTCTGTGATATTTTTAATCATTTATGTACCATTTTGAAGCCCAGTGGCTGAGTACTTAGTGCATCCCACTTCCACGCCACAGTTCTGAGGTTCAGACTCTGGGCTGGACGAGGTTGACTCAGTCTTTCATCTCTTCAGTGGGTCGATAAATGAGTACCAAGCTTGCTTGGGAACTTAACACTGGGGATTTCGCATCAGACTGTCCACCTAACCGGAACATCTATTAATGCACCTCAGGGCCCAAGGTCGCGTATATTTAGTTGGGTACAGTAGGCCTTGGCCCTCATGAGCTGTTGCACCACTGAGTTAAGTTCTGTACTATTTTAATTAAAAATTTTAGAATTGAAATACTAGTTCGTGAGGTATCCCTTTGATGAATTTTATTTAAAATATTTTATGCATCGTGGTTTATAGCATACATGTAATTTTACCCCACGAATTACGTACATTTTAGTGAAAAAAAGCGTTTGTTTTTAGAAAGCTTAGAATATTAAACTAAAATTTATATTGATGTTTTCAAATACAACAAAAAAAATTTAAACAATGTCCTTGAAAGTTTAATTATTAGTCATGGTATTTTTTGTAAACATGTGAAAATTTTACTATTCTGATTTTCAACCTTTACAGAAATTAGACAGAACTGTACAGAATGTGGAGCACCGATAATACATGGAAACTAAGTACCGCTTTGGAAAAGCTCGGATAAAAAACCACTTTTCGAAGCAAAATTTATTTTTACTTAAAATAGACTTGTTGAAAACTACTTTTCTGCATAGTTTTCACATTGTCAGATATTTATATTATCAGGAAGCCTACTTGTCTATACACTCTTTAAAGAAAGATATCACCATTGAGCAACTTTTGAAATTATATTACAAAGCAATTTTATTGTGAACCGTCTGTGTTTTGACCAATTTACTCATTCACCTTTTAAATCAAATCATCATTAACAAAAAGCCATTAACTCCATGCTTCGTCGTGAACATTAGTGCACCGATCATTGAATTGCCGAACACACTTTCTCACCATTTCATCCCTAAATACATTTTATCATAAATCCCTACAAGTTAATGATGAATTTCAACTGGCTTAATATTCGTTGCGTTAAAGAATGGATTGCAGAACAAACTTCACAGTCGGTGGGATCGGGAATCGTTTCAAAATGTTTGAATGCTTACTAACAAACAGCACAATCCAACTGTAATTGCACCACTGTACTGAATATCAATCAGAGACACATATATGCAAGCGTTCACACTATCTCTGCTATTGCGGTCGAACCAAATGATGCTTATCTCCAGGACACATCTCGTACAATGGTGCATATTGTATGAATATATTAAATGCTATTATTTTTTACACTGACACTAGACGATAGAACCGCTTGAATAGAACGTTTTATTAACACTTCACATCTCTTGGTATCAAGCAGTGATAAAGATTGCTTCGAAGATGGCTACTGTTATTGTTTTGAAGGTAAACTGATTTTCTTTTCTAACAGCTTACAAAATTTATTATATAATAACAACCAGTCGTCCATCCTTTTTTTTTCAATTTTAAATAGATGTTTTTAAATCTAGTGTTTCAGTGAGACATTTGAGTTTCAATCACTCAGACTCTGAAGTATGCTGTTAATACTTTTGTATCAGTGATGTATTCAAGGAAATTATATATTTTATTGATACAAGTAACCATCATATAAAACAAATATTACAAGAGTCTAAGGAGAAAATTTCACAATGCCCTTTTTTTTTCTATGACTATAAACTATTTTATTCTACCTACATGGTATTTTTTTCAAAGTTTTATTCTTTATATAATCAGCTAGTATCAAAACAGAATATAATGGTTGTGAAAATATAAAATACTAAAAAAGATTTGTTAATAAAAATTTTTACTTACTTGCTCTAACGCTGACATCCCTGCTAGCAATCGCTCCAACACTATTAGTTGCGACGCATCTGTAAACCGCTGCATGAATGTCAGCTCTATATTCATCTGGGGAAAACGGTGAAAATACAAGGGACCCATCATGACGAACATGGCGGAGACCTAAAATGTCCTGAATCAATTGTCCTTCATTTTTCATCCATGTGATAGTAGGCAATGGTCGTCCATCTGCAGCACATGGTATAGCAGTTCCACTGGAATTCGAAAATTGAACTTTTGCTGATGGTTCAACAGTGAATTTTGGCCCACGAAACTGCATGTCAAGACCAAAGACTGAAAAAAATTATTAAAAAAAGTCACTTTATTGTTAAATTATTTACTAATCTATTTTCAGTTATAATACACGTAATAGTTTTATCATAAATACATTAATTACAAAACGTATAGCACAATATATTTAAAACAAAAAAGTAAAAATCACAATTATTTTGAGCATTACTTAACTTTGAGTTCCTAAAATTCTTATTTCTGATGCTACTTACTATTTACTAAAAATGTAAATTCGTAATGAATTGGATATAAACATTATTCGTACTGGTCTTATTAGCTTTATGAAATATTTTTTAATAGACAGAAATGCTAAAATAAAATAAAATATTAATTTTAACAAATTTGTACATATATTTATTACCATGCTTTGAATTTGCATTTAGGTGCAGAATCTGGCAATAACTTATTTATTGTACTTAGATTTAGAACAAGGGGGGGGGGCTCTGAATTTTTGAAAGCATTTTTTAGGTAAGTTAACTTTATATTGTAAAGGATTTTGTTATCCATTATTTTCAATAGGTGTTTGTTCGATATTATTAACAAAAACGGGGTAAGTTTGCAGGCTGCAAATCATGTTCAACCAAACTTTTATATAAGTTATTTTATTTCATAAGCTGTCCTAAGTCAACAATGTTTATAATACAGTAGCATCCATTTTTCATATTTTAAAACCTATTGTAATTTTAATTTCTGATATATCCTTCAATGTCTGGTTATCTTACAATCTCAATTTTTTTCGGGGGATTTGCTTGATTAATGTTCATCTCTTACTAGTAGATATTTTAGACTATATATATATATATATATATATATATAGTATCAAACGAGACACAACATTCGTTTGATACTATTTATGATTTAATACATTAATACCTTTTAGCTTAATATTCTATTACAAATGTACTAGTTTAAAGTACTTAATATCAGGGAAAATAAGAGGAAATTCAACTTATAAAGCACCTAGTTTCAAGGTTTAATATATTCGATTAAGGTGTCCAACTACGATCGGAAGGGTGATTTTGCAAAGGCGTATAAATGAATAATATTTATGATATTTAGTGTCAGTTAGATTCAAAAATGTATATAAAATTGTCTTAAGAATATTATTACAATAAAAAATTATTTAAGTACAATATTTTGATAAAAAATGAACATAGAATGACCCATTTTCAAAATATTCCCCTTTTGCGAAAAATGCTTCTATTATAATAATAATTTGCCTGTATATATCTCAGACATCTTTACAGATGTTCAACTAGAATTTTTAAATATATAACTTAGAAGTGCGTTTATCCATGCTTTAGGACATCAGAGCGCAGAAATTTAAAAAAAAACCGCCGGTAATTATTTCAATTGGTTGTAACTCTGAAAATTATGTGATTTAAAAAAAAATAGTTTACTCTCTGGAAAAGTTCTTACTTTATATAAGCAAAATGTTATTTTTAGAAGGATTTTTTATAAAAGGAGAACATTTTGAAAAAATTATATTCTAAGTAAATTTTGTCCAAAATAGTGTATTTTAATGATTTTTTTTGTCAAAATGTCCTTAAAATAATTTTATCCATGTATTCTAATCTAAATAACACTAAATATCACGGAAATTTTCCATTTATACGTTTTCTTAAAACAACGGTTCCGAACGTATTCGGATACGTTAATAAGTTATGAATATCTATATAATGTATATAAAATTACATCTAATGCACTAAATAAAGTCACCATTATTACATTATAAATATAGCAAATGTTTGTTTAAAATTAGTTTAATTGTTATTCTGAATTTCTTCAATATATTTGTTAGACAAGATATATTTTGAGGATTCTAAAGAAAAAAGAGAATATGAATGAATAAAACTATTGAATTTCTCTACGCTGCATGATGAATCGGTTAGTATGATTAATTCTTAAAAGTTTGGCAAAAATGTCTATGCGTCCATTATGAATTCTAAGTTAATTATTTTGCATGCCAACAAACATAATGCTAAATATAAAAAACTTTAAATGGAAATCTTACATATATTTACCTCATCAAACAATTTTAGGTACAGTTAAACATTATGTTCACTCTAAATTGTAATATTGTCTTGCATATACCATTCCGTATGCCTAAATATAATAGTTTGAAGCGTAGAAAAGATGTTGAAGGAACTATCGGTACGAGTCGATGTCAATCACAATTTTATGAATTAATTTGTCAAAAACATAATTCATAATATCTCGATAAAAATCATATTCATGTGTTTTATAAACTAAGATGAATATGATTTAATTAAGATTTTTACTTATTATGAATTAAAATAATTACTTATTTTGGATTAAAAGTGACATATGTTTAAAACAAACAGTGATTTAAAATCCTGTAACAGGTATTTCTAATTTTAGCGAAGTTCTCAGCGAGAATAAGGATAATTTCTTAGATATTATAGTTACTCATGGAATGCAATAATATATTTCATTTCACATTTAGATCTAGAATTAAAAAAAAAAAAAGCGGGATACGTAACACACCCGTAATAGTTAAATGCAATGGGAGGAATAATTCGTCGCACCCGTCTTATAAAGGATCCGAACTTTTCACATCTTAACGAAGATCTGAGTTAACTTTAGAATATAAGTAATTTATTTTGTTTTCGAAAATATTTCTGCTCATTGAGAAAATATTTTCTTGTAAATTCCCAGATAAATATTATAGGTTTGTTATCAATAATGTTTCTAACTATCACATAGACAGTTATATATATATTGACTGCTTTTTAAATAATTGGATTTACTTTTGAATTAATATTTCGTTTGAAAATTAATAAAATGCTAAATAGCAATTACATATTTATTTTATTTTTATGTTACTCATTTAAAAACTCATGCATATCATTAAAGTAAAGAGATTTGGTGAAACAAAATTATGCCTTTTAATTTTTGCATAAATTTTTGGTTAGAAATGCATATTGAAACCAATTTTATGTGTGATCAGTTTTTTAACTTACTTATAAGGGAGTACTATTATGTGGCCTTCATCATCAGATTATTGGTAATATTTGTAAGTATCTGATAATAAACAAAATGCAAAAAAATAATAATAACTCAAAACAGTTATTTCGAAGTAATGTTATATTCCAGAAAATATTTTCCTCTATATTTTTCATCTACAATTTTCCTCTTAGTTCTTCTCATTCCCCAAGATTAAACACGTAATACACTCAGTATAGACATTTCCTGGAAAAAGTGATTCTTTTTCGCACCAAACTGGAAGAAGCATCCATATCATGAATTATGCTTCCTTCAGGATGAAATGACATGTTTGTTGAAAACCTAGTGGACCCTAAACACAACAATCTGAACGAATATTAATAGGTTTTAAACCCATACGCTGCTTCGATCCATCATAATACTAGAGGGTCGTGATTAATGATGAGTCGGCCATTGAGAACGAACAGAGAACGTCACGATCATTATCAAGAATAGACTGATTGAGTCATTCATCACTCAGTCCTTGTCAATGATGCATGTTCTCGAAATAGACTGTTTTCGTTTTCATCCTACAACAAGTGCATCGTTAGATTTACTCAGAACAATGAGAGTTTAGTCGACAAATGAGATATTAGTTTCCTCAGCATTCAGTTTGTTATATGGTTTGAATTAAATACTCTTGTTCAATTAAACTACTGAAGTTCGCTTACAAATGGAGAAAAATGATTTTAATGTTCTGTACGTATACTCCTTTGGATTGTAGACATTTTGTCTGTGCATGAATGATGGGGAAATTTTGCATGTCCTATTTGAATGTTTTCGATAAAACATTTTTGTTTACCACTGATTTAAATTCCTTTGATTAAAAAAAATATTAAATTTATTTCTAAATTCTTGATATGTTTATTAATATTATAAATGAAAAAAAAAGATGTAATAGGACTTACGAGAAAATATGGACAATTAGTGCAATATAATTTATTCTTAAGGAACCTTTTCTTTTATTTCTATTTTCATCGTATTGTGGATGTGTGGATAATCGTTCTATATCCATCGTAAAGTGGAACATAAATTTTAATTATAAAAAAATAACTATTTGAAATATCCATTGGTTATTTAATTGAATGGAACAAAGCTAATTCAAGACACGTATGAATTAAATATGAGCATTACTTCAATGTTAAATCAATGCTTCGGGAATATCTACGATGTCCTTTTTCATTTGAAGTTTGTCTAATATTATAAATACTTAAATGACAAGAATTTACTATAAAACAAACATTTTCCTTAAATCTACAGAGTAATTTTAAAAAAATCCACTTAAACGTTAAAATTTATAATGACTTGCATCATTTTAATTATTGCTACATTTTTTTTTTGATGTTTGGTTTCCAAAATTTAAAAATAGTTTGAAATTCGAGGCAAATAATAAGGAAACATTTAGGTACAGAAAAAACGTACAATATTTGTAATTATTTTTCTCTTTAATCGTGGAAAGTAATTTGTTTACGAAAAACTTTCTTTCGACCCCAGTGTAAACAATACAAATCACTTTTCATGTTACGCTAACTCGATTTTCAGAGTAAAAGTTAACTGATTCAGAAACAAGATGAAAGTAATCAATTAAAGCGTTGTTTTCATGTGTTCGTTACCGAAGAAACGTTATTTCCTTCCAACAACTTATGTTATTGCACCTAAAATCCATAATTAGCTCTGATACAGGAGCATCGATTCTTCCATAACTACGAATTTTAATTCTCGGCACATAACGCTGAAAGCATGGAAGCAGCCGTTAATGCATATTCAACAGCCTTTAATTGTGCCGATCTTTCACCGTAGTTTTTTTCATCCCATTTAGGTGCTATGTTATAGCTGCAATGGCATTCTGGAAAACTTTTAATACATTAACATTTATTCAAAATAAGTGCACCGCATTCTTGGCAGCTGTGCCAGCCAACATACTTCCATAGTGCGGGATAATTACTTCCATCGTTAAAATGACAGTCACAGGCAATCGAAGGAAAGAGTAATCAAAGGTTATAGCTGTCATTCACAGCTTGTTTGGTCCCGTTAAGCATAATGGCGTAATTTATCTCTTGTACGAACTCCTGAAAACGTCCATAGGTAGTTGAGTGAACGTTAAGCGAGAAAGACGATCGTTACGTTGAATTTTGAAAGAAAAACGAAAGTGAAGAGTCGTTAATGCATTTGAAATGGTTTATTCATCACACTTTTCAGTAGGAAATAATTCTCTAAGTTGGAAAAATCATTTGTGTACGATGATGAAATTCTCAAGAGTTTCCTGAACGTATCTCCGTACCCCTCTTTTAACTACATAGAAGTTCGTAATAACCGAACAAAAATACCGGCAAATAACTTCCGAAAAGATGTACGGAACCATTTGGAAAGTATTCTACGATGCTTTCGGGTTCCAGTAGACAATTGTCTTAGATTACAACGTCAGATCTTTTAAAAATCGAGTGAATCATTTTGAGTAATAATGAATTTCAGATTATTATGGACATATATTCGTATTCAAACAGATTTTCGTGCAGATTGCTGTAGAATAAGTATGGAAATTTTAATGACATTGCTATTAAAAATTTTAGAAGCAAACTTATTAAAATAAATTTTTAATCAAATTAAATTTCCGACAGAGAATTTCAACTTAATATATAGAGTAGAAATAGAAGTCTCATATTGCCTATGTATATTATTTTAAATATGCTTAAAATTATTTTTTTCATAAAATACTTTAATATTTCATGCAATATTGTTTGTCTAATGCAATTTTGGAATCATTTATTTAATTGTAATTGATCACGATCCTTTGAAAAAAAGGCATTTTTTGTGATTTGTAATATATAACATGTTTTGAGTTTTGTTTTTAGTAATGAAACACATACCATAACTTGTATTATTTTGCAAATTAGTCTTAAATTGGAAAAATACATTTAAAGACTTTAAAGTAATTTCTACGTTTTTGATTTCAACGATATTCATGTGTTATTCAAATACTTTTCATATTCTTCAAACACATTTTATTGGTGAGTTGTTTTAAGGTATGTTTATTTGGATAACATTATATGTCCAGTACATTAAGCCTAATTTTGGAGTAAATAGGTTATTTTCACTTTTCAATTGTGAGTATAAAAACATAGAATTTTTTTGTAATAATTAGTGTGTAAAATAATTAAACATGTGTTACAATTTAGAAATTTAATTTTTTTAAAAAAAAAAATTGTAATGATGCCTATTTAAAGAGTTAAATTACTTCTTTGAAAAATAAATTAAATGAAACAATAACTTGAAAATATCAATGCTTTACAAAACACGTTTATAAGTTACTAATATGCTTCGGAAGTACAATTTACATTAACTATTCTACATCTTATTGATTTTTATTTTTGCATTAAATTTGCAGTAACGGTGTGCGTTGAAAAAAAATTATTAAGCCTAATTCGCGAATTCGGTAATTACTTGTTAATACTTAATTTTTGTATTTTTAAGTTTGTAGCTTGAACTTTAAGCTCATGTTATATAAGTTTAAAAAAAATCAGACAACTTTTTCCTTTAAGAATTTCAGGCAGCTTTATAAGCAATAAATGTATTTTTCTCCCTTCCTAAAGTATTTAATTTTAAATACCTTTACATTTTCTTTTGTAATTTATTTAAATTTCTTACAGTTTGTTTCAAAACTTTTGAGCTATGAATAATTTGACATATGCAATTTCTTATACAACTAATTCTAATTTCTTACATTCATTTTATTTAATTTTATTTTTAATTAAATAACGATTTAATTACATTAACTTTGCATATTTATCAATTATATGAAAATTTGTAAGACTCAAATTTAATATTAAAGATTCCTAGTATCTCATTAGTAATCTTCAAGGAAGCTGTTTGATACAATTATGCTTTAAGAAATTTATTTTAAATACATTGTAAAATCATTTGATTTAAGGAGGGTTAAATGTCACATAACGCGTTCAGAACTCGGATGTGATGTCAAAATGTATATTTTCAATACGTCTGCTTTAAAAATTGCATCAATATTCACTAGGGAATAACGCATCACATTCATTACAGAAACATAGTTTGATGAAGTTAAAAGCCATCTCGTGTGTACGAAACTCCAATTAAATTTATACTTCTTAAACTCCAAAAGGCACTTTCGAAATATGTACTCAAATTAAGCTTACTTTTGCGTAAAGCTACTGGGGTGAATATTAAAGGAAAACTTTTCCTAATTAAATAGGATCTCATTTTAGCTTTAAGAGGAATTTCTAATAAAAGTGTTATAGAAACTTTGGTTCTGTAGAATATAATATGTAGAAGAATATTTAAGTAAAATATATATTTTACACTTATAAATTCATTTTTGGAACTTTAAAAGTAATTTCAATTAAAATTCTGATAAAAAGTATAAATTAATATATATATTAAATATTCATATATATTGTTAATTTCATTTTATTCCTTTATTTAAATAATTAAATATACGATTAAGATATTTGAAGAAAATACGTATAGACTCCTGATATATTCTTAGGATTTGGAATTCAATGGATCAAAGGGTGCTTTTTAAAACTAATTATCAACTCTGAATACATAGCCTAAGAGGAAAATATCATATATATGTACTTCTTTGAAACTATATTAAGAAATAATATATATAAAGATACACAGTAAAATTATCTATTTCCAGATCAGAATTGGTGAAGGTGTTTTATAAGTATATGACACTATATATATATATATATATATATATATATTTCTCGTAGTTTGGATGAAGAGTATGAAATTCAAAATCATATGATAGCTCTGCTGTTTGATCGAAATGAATACTGTGAAAACCACCCACGTTACATTTTGCAGGATTTAATGCGATGTCAATGAGCAAATCTTTCTACAATAAATCAAATGCATCTTAAATTTCTACTGAAAATAATACATTTGATGAAAAATACAATTTCAATTTTCTACCTAATCATATGTCAAGGATTTAAAAAGAGTTATAAATGTACACTCTGTCTTAAAAATTCAGCAACAACAGAAACATAATAATTAGATGAAAACAATTATTTTGCACGTACTAAAATTTTGTCAGGTTTTCAAAGAAGAGACCATTTCAGAGAAAAAAAAATAAAAGGAGAAAACAATATATTTCTTTCAAATAAGAAGTATTAGCAGGAACATCCCTAATTTGAGCTAAGCATGTTTGGGTACAAAAACTTTTCAGTAGGGCATCTGAGCACCTTTATTTTAGATACAGTCTCAGCAGCAGAATCGGCATTTATTAGTGAACAATAAATTTCCCAATATCAATGTTGATCCATGTACATGATTCAGAGACCTCTATAACCATTTTTTAGTATGAAACGATGTCAATGACAACGGAACTGATGGTCTACTTGAATACAGATGACTTTTTTGTAGGCTCTTACAAATAGGTTGTTGGGATATCGCTATTACTGATGACATCGAAGAAAACTCATGGATTGAACTCATCCTATTACGCCAAGCTTGAGATACAGATAATGGTCCTGGAAGGCCTCTGAAAGCACTCCCAAGTCTTAGTAACACCGTATGTTCCTTTTGACAGCAATTGCACAAACGGCTCATGATCGAACGATTGACATTTGAGGCTCGGGAACTGTAGACGGTCATTACCCAGAATGGATCCATCCGATTGCCTGCCGGTATATGTTTTCATTCAAATGGAGTTGACGACACATTTTAGGAAATTTAGACCAAAGGAAGGAAAAAAAAATGATATCAAACGCATTAAAGAAATAAATAGTAAATGCTAAATTACCCTGTTTTTATATTTATCGCATTACATAGCACTATGGGTGTAGTTATACAAATACTTTACAATCTTGCATATTTCATTGCAAGGTACATATGCAATGTTGTCTTTGTAGCCTTACTTCTTTTTGAATTATACTAATTTTACTGTTTTTGCTTTTTTTTTTTTTTGAGACATAATGTATAATGATGCGTAGATGATAATGTATAATGTATAATGATGCTTAATGATTTCTAAAAAGTAAGACCACAAGTTGACCCACTGCAGACCTAAAATAAGTTTTCCCTTTAAATAAAATAAAATTGAAAAAGAAAATTGATTCAAAAAATTCCCTCTAAAAATTAAAGAAAATAAGATGATACTTATTAAGGCTGCCATCGCCAAATGTACTAGAGCTTGAACTAAATACGTAGATCCAGATTCGAGGATTTTATGTAAAACAATCACAAAGAAAATACGGCTATTTAAGAGCGATAGTTATTTATTGACGAAAATCCAATCCTTGAATTACATGATTCACTAATAATATTAACAGAATAAATCTCAGATCTTCACACCTTCTACAGCACTCAAACACAATCATCAGTGTTTAAAAATACACGTATGTAAAAGATTATTCACAAACACAGACGAGCTGATCGCTAGTCAAAACAATGCTCACTATTCGCTGGTTGAATTCAGACTGACTCTCGTTTCGGCGAGCATCTCTATTTATAGGCGCAGCAGAAACTTTCAGAAATATAACCGCTCGTGTCATAGAGCATGACGTCAGTGGCAAGATCCACTACTTTCTAGAAGAATCCAGAGGGTCCCAAACTTTCCCACCTGGTTGCCAATAACGCCAAAATGTAGCCAAAGTCGTCAAATTGGCGGCCAACTTGGTCACTAAATATGATGCCAACTTGGCTCTATTGCCAAGATTTCGCCAAGTTCTCATTGAATCGCAACTATAGCGTAAGGAACGGCATTGTTTATGAATATTACAATTTTAACATAAAATAAACATATTATATTGTAGTTTAAATGCTTTACACATCCAAATACAAATTATTTACACTCTTTACACAAAATTCGTAACAATACGAAGCCCATTTTCAGGATGGAACATGTCTCAATTTTCATGAAAAGTTCAAACATTTTCATTCTTGTATCTTATTATAATACGGATTTTTTTTTTTAAATTTCAAAATTTTTGATAAGTAATTAATTGTACCTTTTAACATGCAGAGGGTATCTCATTTACATTGTTATAGGAGGAAAAAGTACGAAACACACTTTATATCAGAAAAAAATAGGTCAAATCAGATAAAGAGGATTAGTGTAATGAAATATGCTGCTCTCCATAGAATAGTGAAGCCAGAATTTGGTATTGATGTTGAAATACTTTTTTATCCGAAAAAGTACCTTAAATCTAGGCTCTTTTCCTTAAAGTTGGCCAAAGTCAACCTATAAAGGAAATGATTCAATGAATCTGTACTTAAAAATTAAAGCAATAATATTAGCCAGAAATTCAACTTGTAAAGTTTTAAATGAATATGTAACAAAATGTTGTTTAAAAAAAATTAAATTATATAAAATTTCATAAGTAAATCTTTTTGAAAATCCTGTTCAAAATGTGAGCGTGGTCAGCAATAAATGGAACAGTTTAGTGATATATTTAACAAATTACAATGCATACGTTAAACTATTTTTCCTGAACAAATTAAAAAAAAAAAAAACTGACAGAAAAGATAGCAAATCATTAATTTGATTACGCATATATATAAATCCAAATTAAATATACTCCAAAAATAAATATGAATATTTTTAAATAATACAAAAATATGCGTGTATGTGTGTTTGTCTTTTGTTATTTATTTAATAATAGTTGTATTTTATTTTCGTAGTTAATTTGCTCACTTTCTATATACTTAATGATTCTTCAATCTCATATTTCTATTATTTTGTGATTTTTTTTTTCGTAACAGTCTCTTTTGAGTATGAGTTTTGAACCAGACATAAAATTTTATCCCGATGGATAAGCTGGATTTCTTCAAAAGAAAAAATCATGTAGCATATTTTTGATCTGACACGTTTCTGATGTAAACACAAAAAATTTCACAATATAATAGAAGTTATTTTAAAAACAGAAAAAAAAAATTACATATATACTTATTTAATCACTAAATATTTATATTTTCCCTTTAAATTATAATTTTGAATATCTTATTTCGAAACGTGTTTCTTTTCATTTCGCAAGGAATTATTAACACCTATAAGTTCACATGTTTATCAGTAATTATTTGATAAAAGGATTTAAAATTGAATTTCTTCACTGATTTATTGGCAAATCTTAGTAAAAAAATATATTAATTGTTTGCACAGTACTTACTGAGAGTTAAAACTTTCTCTAAAATACTGACGATACTGATAAAAATAAATATTAATTCCCTTTACTTGAACTCGTGATTTCATTTTTTTCATATTACGCTTTCCCTTGTATATTTAAATTTAATAAAATAGATAATTCCCTCTGTATTTCATTAACACTTGATCATAGATGTAATGTAATTTTTCTCATATGTTGCTAAAATAAAATAAAAAAATAACATGATGAATAAACCGATTTTTACAATTTCCGCGGTTATAGTTCATAAAATGAATACCATCGGAGATTTACATTACATATACACTCATGGTCAGAAAAATTAGAGCACAAAGAGGAAATTGTCATAATGAAACGAAATTTTACATACGTAATGACTACTTTGATGTAAGTAAATGATTAGAAAATCAAAGAAAAATTGTCATTTATTTCAGAGAAAAAGGAAAAAGAACGGATGATTTAATACCCTGTTGAACCCACTCTAGCGCGAATGCAGGATGCGATACGATCGGGCATTGAGGCACACAAGTTCTGTATGATGTCTTAAGAAATTTCCTTCGATATTTGGTGTAACCTTGCCTTTAGTTCGTTCAAACTTGTGGGGTGCCCAACACGCCGTCCCAAATGATCCCGGATATTCTGGATTGGAGACAAATCTGGGGATCGGGCAGGCCAAGGAAAGGTAGTAACAGTGTGAAGACAGTCATGTGACACCTTTTCTGTGCGAGTCCCAGCATTGTATTGTAGAAAAATTGCTGCTGGGAGCCGTTGCATGAGTAGCAACACATGTGGTTGCAGGATGTCATGGACATACCACTGGGTTGTCATGGTGCCTCGGATCAATACTAGGGGTGACCGTGTATAGTAGGAAATGACACCCCATACCATCACATTAGCTGTGGGAGTGAAGTATCGCTGTAAATCAAAGGCAGGATTGAGGCGTTCACCACGGGGTCTCCACACACGAACGCGATTGTTATCAATGCTGAGATTGAATTTGGATTCGTCGCTAAAGACGACTTGGTTCCATTTCTCTATAGTTCAGTTTTCTCGTGGGCGGCACCTCTCTAAACGGAGACGTCAATGGGTGAGCGTCAAAAAATGTTAAAATATCTGAATTAAGTGCTATTTGAAATGTTTTGAAATTGAGTTTAACTTTAAAAATGAGCTGTAGAAACTGCAAAACATTAGCTTACAATTCAATACATGAATGGAAAGTCACATTAACTTTTTCTAATACTTCACCTATCATTTAAAATTAAAAAAAATAACTTTAAGCATTAATTATGAATATAATTTAGCTACTTTATTTTAGTAAAACTAAATTTAAAAAACTAAGGTATGATGTATGCTATCTATGACAAGTTGTGATATCCTCAGTTTATTTTTATAACTATTGTAGAAAGTATCAAAATTAAATCTGATATTTTATCTCGTTAAATGTGACACTTCAATTTTGAATTTAATTATCCTTAAGGATGATGCAATTTTTTTTTCGTTTTGTACCGTTTGCTTGTTTATTTCAAAATGCAATACCTTAAATACTTTAAAAGAATAATTAACATAATCATTTTCATCTAATTTATAGAATAAACGTTGATTTTAAAGGCGTAATAACTATGATACTAAAATCTTAGAGATTTCATTGAATTTCTTAAGAGGTATTTTCATAATTTTGCATTTTGCTTTTTTAATTGCTTATGACTAAAAATGGAAATATAATTTCTGTAAGAACTTTATCCTTCTTAGATTGGTAAATAGAAAAAACGTAAAATAGTCATTTGTATTAAGCGAATATTAACAAGCAAATTAATAATGTAGAGCTAAAAATAACTTGTAATTTAAAAGACCATTAAGTAGTTATACAACAAAAAATTAATTTTAAATACTAGTAATTTCAGTAATTTTTGAAGAAAATGCAGTAAATATGGAAGTAATTTAATGCAGCAAAATAATTTTACTATAAAATATAACTACATTATAATATAATTACATATTTATACTGATTAATATATTGTTTTCTTCAATTAAAAATATTGAAGTTACTTAAGCGAAACTCAAACAGCAACGCTGATTAATTGTATGAATATAAATCAAACGTCATTTTACCTTCAAAATTTTAAGAGATATTTAAATGTACCTAAATGAAGATACAAAAAGATATAAATCCTTTTGAATTATATAATGGTAGAATCTTTTCTTGTTAAGATGTAGTTGTTTATTAAAATACGTTTGGATGTATTCTAATTCAAAAGAAAAAAAAATTATTTATCTTAAATTAATTAAAATAGAAAACATGGTTTTTGACCCATGAAACATGTATTTTGTTTCTAATTTGAATTTTTCCTTGAGTTAAAATCTACAAACATATTTTTCTGACTCAAAACTACTATTTTTATATAATTAATGTTTCATGGAGTTCTTAGAAATATATTGAATATTTTTAGAATGTTATCAAATGTTGTGTATTACTGTTATTATTATTTTTTTATGTATAGTTATTTGTATTTAATATGGACTCTCACAAAGCCTATCTAATTTATGTAGGTTCTAACATTATAAAATATATCAATAAACAACGAATGGAATGGTGGATTCATTTAAAAACACATTGCAAAATGAAATCAGGTGGCGCCTTATAAACTTGTTAATATTACACAAAAATTAATTGTGTACTCAAGAAATCAGGTTACAATTTGATCTATATGCATTTCACATATTTACTTACATGTTAAGGAATGGTTTTAACTATACAGATAAACAATTTAACATTAAAAAAACAACGACGTTTTATTGCCCTAGTTAAAAAATACCATAAAGTCTGGCTGATATACTGGCTTGGGGTTCTAGGGACATAATATTTGTTATACCTATGGTGTGTCGAGAACCTTTAGATTAGCGGTTCTCTAACTTTCACTATTTGCGGCACAATATCCAATTATAAATTTCATCGCGCCCCCCTTTCATACAATAACAATATATTGAATTCAATAATGCTATAATTTGACTAAAGCAACAACACTACTTCAGCCTCTTAAGCGCCACCAACGTATATAAAAGAATCACGCAACCTAAACGATAATTGCGCCGGACGTACATATACTTCTTTCGGTATTACGATCTTTTATGTGAACTTCTATCTATGGAATTATTCCGAAGGCTTTGGAATACAATAGAAGGACTTCGACAGTTTTTGCGAAATATTTACTTATTTCATAGTATTTGCTTATTCATTCCTTTTCATCCTCCCTTCATCCCCAATATATCACATACGCGAGCCTACGTGGAAAATGGTGGCATTGGGGAGCAATTTGGGTAACTTTAAACCGGCAGCTTAATGATAAAATATAAACCTTACAAATTATCAAGGTAAATACTAATTTTGGGATATAATTTTTTGTATGACAAGCGCATGCGTTCACTGGTAATTTTTAAACTTGTTCTTAATTTAGTATTTTTATGAATATTTATAAAATACATGGTGAAGTACTGATACATTTGTAAGTGTATTACATCAGTGTAAATGTGTATTTTACTTTTTTATTTTGTCAGAATGTTTTTTTGTTTTCTTTTGTTTTCGATTTTTTAGTATGCTCGCGCCCCCCTCGTAGATTTATCATGCCCCCCTAATGGGAAGCACCCCACAGTTTGAGAAATGCTGATTTAATCATTCTTCAGCTTACAGATAAGTAGCCCAATCTGTCAGCCTTGATATGGTCAGTAGTTCTCAACTGAGGTCCTTCTACTACTATAACCTCAGAAAATCAATATATAGAAAATGAATGGGAAGACGAGGAAATTACCAATTTTCAAAACAATGGACTAATTTATCATATTTTTAAAACTACATCCTCCAGCGAACCCCATTTTTAAATTCAAGGTGAATTAATCAACATTCTCCTGACTTGAAACTACCTAAAATTAAGCCCTAAATTTTAGGTTCTAGACTGAAAGACTAGAATGTCATACATGAGGACACTGAAATATGTTTTTTTTTCGTAAATTTCAGGAAAAGTTTCAATATTTTCTTTGTGTAGAAAATGATTTATCGTATTATAGCAACATTTATGTTTGATGGTCTTGAACATAAACATACAGCAGCCAAATATAAATCATTAATTGATTCTTCGAAAACCATTTTTAAGACATTCTCTATACATAATGGGAAAAACTTTCCTAATGTAAAGTGGGGATTTTTAATCAAAAAAGAAAATAATAAAAGAAAGTACAAACCCACGTTAAAAAAATTCAATATAATTAGTTTTGTTAGAATGTGTTGAGATTTTAAATTCTTTGCTAATGGGTCTACATCTCGTCTAGACAAGTTTTGTTATTTTTGAATAAATAAGATAGCTGGTACAAGAAAAATCATTACATCAAGAAGAAAGGACCAATGTGAAAATCACATATACCTGGGCAGGAAAACTTTTTGCATTCGCCATTGGACAACTCTGATATGACTCTTATACCTCCTTTTTATATAAAATAAACTTTTGTTAGATAATGGATAAAAATTGAGCTCAGGTTCATCAGAAATGATTTCCTTAAGTAAATGATTATCAAATAAAGGAAAGAAATTTTGTCTAAAACATGTTCAGTTTGTAAACATGTTATGTTTGTTGTTGTTTCAGTAACTGAAAATTCATTAAACCAATTTGAAAATTCAGCATGACATAAACAAAATTAAGGTATCCGACTACCCTAAAATCATGATTTTTTTCAAAAGTTGACAAATTGGTTTTATGATTTCATTTTATAGACCATCTTATTAGCTTAATAAAAATACCAAGACTTTTGTTTTCCATTCACTAGAACAAAAACTACAAGTGTTTTAACTAAAGAAGATGTCATAACTTTATCCAAGATGTTAAACTTTAAAATGCGTTTTACTCGAAATGTGTGTTTTTCGAAAAAAACTCAAACGCGGACAGCGATTGCTCAAAAAATTTTAAAAATAATTTATTGAAACTTTTTTTAAATGTTTTGTATAACAGTAGAAGTGTTTTGTTCTTAAGATTTATCAATCACTGTATTATTTCAAAATTTACAGTCCTTTATGTGAATATAATCACTGTTTTTTTTTAAGCAATTTCATACAGTCACTAAGATAGAGGGCTCTAGTTTTTGTAAAGATTAAAATATCTATTATCCTGAAGGTCATTTCAAACATGAATAACAAAGTAACACATTAAAACTGAAAAATTTTTGTACAGAGCGGTCCCCGTTTATGTAATTTTTTTGTACATTTTCACCAGTTTTTTCCCATTATAATAATAATGAATTTTTTTTTCTGCTTTCAGTTTTATGATTTTCTGCTTAAAATATACTAAATAAACCTAAAAATCACAAAATATTCACATATCTTCATTTTTTCAAAAAAAAGTTGTCGCAAGTAGTCGGATACCTTAAAATGACCTAAAAATGGTGTACTTGGAAAAAAGTAGCATATGTTGCAAGTATCCAAAGTAATATAAAAGTAAACGTTTTTGAATTTGTATTTTATGCACGATATGTTTGAAAAAAAAATTAAGATATCTTATATTTTAAGGTTTTAAACGAATTTAATATTTACAATAAATGTATTTAAGCATTTATATATTTAATCATGAATTATATATATATAAGTAACAAACATAAAAGAAATTTCAATCTGTGTTTTATGTAGAATGTCTGAATGGTAAACATTAAAAACATAATTTGTCTTTTAGGTTTTTAAATGAATCTAATGTTTAGAATAAATTAATTGAACCATGTTATTTTTTAAACATGCGAAAATACTTTTCCTATTCGAGATTAATTTACTTACATTTATTCAAATTAAAAAGATTAAAGATTTATTTCATGAATTTCTTAAGAAATGTAGAGCCCTATTCTTATGCATTAGGGACATTAATATTTAAAATTTGATAGTTTCATGAGTATATGAAATATGAACCCATTTACTGCATTTGAAAATACAGTAAAACAAGCGCAAGCATTGTAAAATATCCGATGTATTTAATATTGATATTTATTAATCTGAAAGCATTTTATTTTCGTAACACACCATTTTTGAAAAAATTTCCTTCTGTAAACTATTCTTATATTAATCTAAACCCGTTGAAGCATCTGCTTAACATTAAAGATTTGTCACATGAAATAGCTTGAAAATTTTTAAGTATATTTTATAATAATTAATTCATTCATCAATGATGATAAAGTTAAAAACTGAGTGGTCATGCAGTTTTATGGTGTAAGTGCCCATTTTGGCTATACTGCGAAAAACACTAGTTAAAATTATAAAAAAATAAATAAATAAATGAATAAAAATAAACCATAAAAATACGCACACACATGCTTATATATTTATATACATGCACGCATGTGTACATATAAATTATTAAAACAGTAATTAAAATTACAAATCAAATTAAACATTAAATACCAATTTTTAAAATAAAGGAAAATCCACTTGAAGGAGATTCCTCCCCAAGTCCGGTAAGGTTAAAAAAAGATGTATGAAAAAAGGTGATAATTAAAAACTGGAGAATCTAGTAAAATATGCCACATAGTGTACGAGACCATGTATGATATAATGAGTGAATGACCTTGCATGAAAGACATTCATGAACATTTTCTCCAAGCATCAAAAGCCTGTGTAAAAAAGCGAGTATAACCAATGCAAAGATGATTCGATTTGACATCAGCCCTTTGTATTAGCATCACAGGCTATGCTCCTAAGACAGGGTTAACAGACTGCTGTTTGCTATCCAACTGTTGACTCCATGATTTCTTTCAGTTTGCTAAAACATGATGCAAGATGACGCGATTCTGATCAGAAGTGGTACTGCTAGTGGCAGAGGGGTTCTCGATGACCGAGCCGAGCGGTCTTCTCTTTCTTTTCCAATAATACCTACTTGGCTTGGTAACCAGAAAAATGCTATTTCTCAAAACCCTTACCATATAATCGATTCGTAATGTCGAGTTTATTACATGCAACTGGATGACACCGATCGTCGTAATTTTCAAGCGCTTCTAGTTCACTCATGCAGTCAGTGTAGGTGCAGTATTTACGGGGAATTTTGGAGTCATTTAAGTGAAGTACACGGTAAATGGCGACAGTATCGGCAGTGACAACAATTCATAAAATGTCGAGACGATAACCGGGAATATTATCTTCAATCATGATTCAAAATGCAATCTGTTCTTTTCGAAACATCTGTGCAAATGACGTAATAACCATTGTACTGACTGCGATGGTAAGCGAAGATTTTACTGAAAAATGACATGTGTTACAGAGGTTTTAATTTACGCGGAAAAAGGGTTGATATAGTTTAAAATGTAACATATTCCGTGGTTGAAATTGCAAAATGTTCCTTTACTGGATGTCTACGTTAGGTAAGTCGAGATCAAATACAAGAAGCTCCATGCTATCAATCAACGGCCAGATGTGAGACTGCTGGACATCATAAAGTCTCTTCATAATGGTACTCATGTATTCATTTTTCAGAGGATGTAAAACTCATCTATACATTTTTTAGAGGATGTAAACTCATCTATACAATTTGCAGAGGATGTAAAAGCACGGATAAGATCTTAAAATAGTAAGCAAGACATATCTTCCTCCATCAAAGATCCACAATTGCTGGTTGCAATCAACGTTCAGACTCGGCATGAACGATGTGCAAAAAGCATCAGAGCAGATTCTCATTGCCACGTGGGGAACAAGGTCAATTTTTTTCAGAGAAGAGTTGTATGTAGATCCGTCAAAAACACAACCAGAATTCATGCAAGAAAATACGGAGAAGCTATGTTCGATCCGCACTCCAGGAAGTTTTAGACAACACCTTCAAGATGTTAATATATTTTTCGCACTTCTTACGCAAATGTAAAATAGGCGGAAGAAAAATCAGTCTGTGATCGAATATTACTCCGAGGAATCATACCTAGGGAACTACAAGAGTCTGTGCATCAGGAATGTGGATTTCAGCGTCGGAATGAAGACCCTTTTTTCGGCAAAAATGAATACGTCCACTCGTACTGGCGGAAATACTGTGACCGTAAATACTACACCATTTTAATTGATTTTTAACCGCGGTTTGTAACTATAGTTCAATCAGGCACCTGTCCGAGCCTTCAGATCATTCGAGTATAAAGAGGCCTGTATAGAGAGCGATAAAACTTAAAAGTTGATGATTGTGAGAAATAAAAAAATGTGACACTCAAATTGCTTCCCTGATGTACACCCTCAGGTTATAACATCAAATAAATCTAGCAATTAAAAAATCATTTGCTTGTTGTTTTTTTTAAAAAAAAATATATATTAACAATAAAAAAAATTGAAATGAAAGCTATATGAAACAAAAATTCTAAACATTGAATACATACTTTTTAAATTTTTTTAAACTCATACCAAAATATTTTACCGTTTATAACCATTAATCTAAAAAAAAATCAGTAAGGTATTTCAGATATGTGTGTTACATTGGTTATGGTGAGAGTACAATGAAGAAAAAAAATATAGTAATTCACATTCGTTTATTGTATGGTCTATTTTTTTTTAAAAAAATATAACATATTGCACAGTAAGTTTTCCAAATTGAATAAAGTTTCAGCATTCTTTAAATTTATAGTTTACTAAGAAACATATAATTACAAGGCAATATCATGCATTCTCATGTATTATGTTCCATAGTTTGAATTTAATAGAAGTAAAGGTTTTTTTTAAAAAAATAGCCTTTAAAATACATTTTTAAAATTATTAGCTTTATTCCAATGTCTTGATTCTTAAGAAAATATTTTAAATACTTTGAAACTGATAAATCTAATGCTCCATTTAACATTATTAATATTTTAATAATCAAGCAAATTCAATCAAACGTGTTTAATTTTATAATGATTAATTCAGAGCTTGGAAATAAATTTAAAAGTTTTGAATTTATAGTGATAAATCAGATTCTATCAAAATTGACATAATAAACTATAACCGAGAAAATCATTAGATTTATCTCTTAAAGGTCAAACATAAATTAGTATTTAATAGGAGATATATTTTACATTAAATACGAGTTAATTTCAAGACTATACTGACAGGTAGAGACTCTCACGTCGAAGAGCATTGGACCTACGATCGTTTGGCCACTCATGCAGCTTAGATAGCCTTGCGTGAGTATTTCTCTGAAAGATTAATTATGTTGTAGGCAAACGTTAAAGCTAGTTCAGCTGTAAATTTCACAGACTGCCCCTATTTGCAGATAAACTAATTGAAATAAGTGAGCCTAAAACTAATTGAAACAAATAAGCATTTCGTGATTTAAAGCAGAGTAAAATATGACACAACTAATCAAATAAGCGAAAGAACACTTCTTTGTAACCACGCCGAACATTATCAGGAAAAATATCATTCGTACCACTAAAGAACTATGGTTTATGTTGTCTCTTGTAATTTTATTTTTTGAAGTGTCTTTTATACTACGTGAAACGTTTTTTTTATCTTCCTTTGAAATATATAACCCCAACGCTTCTAGTGAAGTGAAATATCGCAGCAATATCTTTCAGTCTTAGCATATCAGAAAAATTTAAATCGAGCGCTTCAGCTTTTTCCGATTTCCCCTCAGGGATTTCTTTGATTTCTTTATGAGTGTCAGACTAAAGTAATATAATTTCTTTCCTAAAGATCCATTTATTTGATTTACGATCTGTCGTAAGAAGTGATGCATCGATATCAAATTATATTGCTGTGACTTTTATAGTCATACTATTGAGTGGAATGGTATAAGTCAATTTGATAGAACATTTAATGATGTTGCAATAATTCGATGATTCATCTTATACGAAATTTAAAAAGTGAATTCACCGAATTTATGTAAATTATATTCTTAACATTTAAAAATGTTTTTAAAACGTATAATGATGATTTAATGTGCTGTTCCAATACACCTGTGGTTAATAATACTCAAACAATATGTTTTATTCCTTATAAAGCAAACTATATTACTCGCTTTTATTTATTTATCCAAAACCCCTAGTTTTTGTACTTATTTAAAACCTCACCCTGAGCGTTGTAAAAATTAGACTTACATACTCTGATTTCACTTTCTTTCGGTGTTCTTTTTCGAGAAATATAACATATACTGCTTCAATTTTCAGAATAAATTTAAAACGATATTTTTCCTTACAATCTCGGAAAATTATTGTGGTAAGAAATAATAATTTTTTTTAATATTTTAAACATGGTTATAAGGCTTTGTATGACTTTTGCAAGCTTCTATTAGGGTACATTAAATTTAAAAATCTACGTGTAAAATAAACTCTATGACAGTATTTGCACAATCCTTTTATTTCTTAATAAAATAGTTATTTTATTTAAGTTTTGATTCTTGCTTGAAATTTGTAATTAATTCTCTATAAACATCTTAATTGAAGAAAACAAAAAAGCTAATGGCAGATAACTGCAAAACTTTATACTTTCTTCAGCAGATTTATGAATCTTCTTTTCTAATTCTCAAAATAAAGGAAGTAAAAAGAAAAGGAAGAAAACAGTACCAATTATTTTATGATAACCACATTATTTAACGTTGAATAAAAGTAATAATATGATGCTAAACTTACATTTATTTTCAAATAGGAATGTGCACAATCTTAATTACAGATATAATAATAATAGAGCCAGAAAGATAATTATAGAGATATTTTAATTGAAGGAAACCAAGTGTAAATTAAAATCAATTTTTTTGTCGATTTGTCGAAGGTTATTTATATGGTGCGAAATTATGAATAATCTCTTAATTAAGTATAAGTACCGATATATATTTTCAATAAAAATAAATTCAATATTGTAATATAACTTGTAACATTACGTGTAAAGGACGTTGTAAGTTAAGTCAGTTCATCTGTGCAAAACTTTACACAGAATATATGATTTTTTCCCCCATTTCAGTAAACTTTGAAAAACATTATTTCTTCAGATTTGATTATTTTTGTTATATGTAAATTGTTATTTGGAAAATAAAATTTTTTTTTAGCTATAAACACTTAATAAGGTACCTTACCTTAGTCTTAGTTACCTTTAGAGAGAGAGAGAGATTCAAAGTTCATTATTCCACTGCATAAATATGTTATCAGTCAGAATTACTTTAACGTTCATCGCCTTTAACTTTTTATTCATTTATGTAGTTTTTAAATGGAAATGCGTTATCCAGGGATTAAACATACAAGTTTCCGACAGAAGTTGGAGACATACAAGTTTCACTAAATCTGTAAAATATTTTTCTTATTCATAGTTTACCACATACAATTAATATTGAGAGCTTTCAATGTATTTTTATATTCCTTTCAAAATAAGAAATTTAAATCATTTCAAAATAGTATTATTGTTAAATATTCAAACTTTTAAAATTCAACTAATTATTAAATACACTAACTATAACTCCATTATAAGTTTGCTTGTGATTTAAAATGTTAATTCATTAAAAATAAAGTTTCGTAGAAATTTAATGTTTACATTAAAACTACAAAAGTATTGCTTCCTCTAATAACTTTTTTCATGGAATTTTATGCATGTTATTTGTTTCCTACTACAACACTTTGAAAAATAAAAAGTAATATGCGTTGTGTTTGTTACCAATACATTAATTAGTTTTACAATTTTAAGAACTACGCAATGTTATAACTCAAGTTATTATACTAATTTAACTACAAACTCTATGCAAAAATGCAAACAATTGTCAATATGCAGAAAACAGATATCTAAAAATATATTAAAAATAACTTGTAATTAAATGAAAAAATAATATTAGCAAACATTTTGTTACATTTATATATGAAATTAAAGAAAACTCCAACAAAAGCTGCATTGAAAAATGATAAATATATACAATGCTGGACATAAAAAAAAGACCTTAATCTGATACGAATTTCTTTTTAAAAAGAGGCAGAATTTGTGTATTTAATCCGCTAAAATAAATTACTATTTTTTGAATTATAAAAACACAGTTTATTTTGGTAAGAAAACAATTTGTTCAATTTCATAAAACTTTTCACAGAATAAAGAAAGATCATAAGCGAACATCTTTCTTTTACAAAACAGAATCTCATTACTCAAAGATAAAGAAAGCCTTCTCTTTTTTGAAGATGAATAAAATCTAATTACTTAAAAAGATAAGGCAAAAGAAATGTGTAACATAATTTTCGAAAAATATATAGAAGGAACTGAATTATAGTAAATATATTGTGTTTTGTTTAGCATTTGATTAACGAAAAAATGAATAAAACAGTACCTAGAGTAATTTTGCAGTCCTTTCATTCAGTATATGAATAAAAAAAAAATCAAACTAATTGTGTTACACTGTGGATATAGTTTCTAATTTCTAAAAAAAATAAGTTTTTATAAAAATTTATAAAATATAGACAAAAAAAACACACATATTTTCAATCAACTTATGTTTTTGTATTTTTTTATTTGAATGTTATTTCATTTATATGTGAATACTTCAAAAGTGCTTCATTAAAACAGTACGTATATATAAAATATGTTACAATTATTATCCACGTAAATTAAATGTTATTTCATTTTTGAAAGTATTTTATACATCTGATATTTTATTAAAATGAGGATGTTTTTTCAATACACTCACAAACACAATTCAAGTATCAAATAAATTAATCATAATGCATGTTTCATTTAAGCACCAAAAAACTGGCTGACGACTAAAGACACGCAATGAACCTATGCTCACCGTCAATTTAATTGAAGAGCAATATTACAGGCTTTTATCTTAAGGTATCCGACTAAGCGTTCTGAACAGTGATTTTAAAAAGGTGCAAGAATGGATAATTTTCATAATATTTAGGGTCCCTTAGATTAGAATACATGTATAAAGTCATGACTTTTGACAAAAAAAAATATTTAAATACAATATTTCGGCAAAAAATAACTTAGAATAACCTTTTTTCAGAATGTTCTTTTTGTGAAAAAATGCTTCTATTATAATAATATTATACCTATATATAGCTCAGACCTCTGTATAGAGGCTCAACTATGATTTTTGAAAAATTCACATTATTTTCAGAGTTACAACCATTTGAAATAATTTTTGGCGTTTTTTTCTTAAAATGTTACCCCTCTGTTAACGTAAAACATGTATAAACCCACTTCGAAGTTATATAATTCAAAAATTCTAGTTGAGCCTCTGTACAGAGGTCTGAGCTATATACAGGCAAAAAATTATTACAATAGAAGCATTTTTCACAAAAGGAGAATATTTTGAAAATGGGTCATACTAGGTTCATTTTTCGTCAAAATATTGTGCTTAAATAATTTTTTATTGTAATACTGTTCTTAAAACAATTTTATATACATTTTATAATATAAGTGACACTAAATATCATAAATATTATCCATTTATACGCTTTTGCAAAATCACGGTTCCGAATGTAGTCGGATACCTTAAGCGCACTATCTAGGACTTTCTTAAATAGTTCTGTGTTGCGTGAGATTTTTTTACAGCACCCTTTTGCCAAAAACAGTACTATTATATTTACCTAGAGAACAGTTAAAAAATATAGATAAATGTTAAATGAAATGTTATATGGTACCATTAATTCAAATCAAAATATCTCCTGGCACAGTATAATGCATATAGTTAAACGTGTGAAGTTCTGGATAGTTTGTTGGCAATTTCCACCAATTTTACTCCAAAAAACCCCTCTAAATTGAAAAATAAACAATAAATTTCTGCAGAAACCCCCATTTAAATTATTAAGTAACTCTTTGATTGCAGCAATGAACATCTCAAATTACTTTTTTATTTCAAGCTGAACATTTTCTAGCATACAACAAGTGCCATTTTAGCACACACATCAGTAGATTGATAGTCATTGTTAATAGTCCATTTATCAAGTTTTTCGGATTATTCACTGATTTGTCGAATATAATTGTTGTTTTAAGTAAGCTTACATAAAGATCCCAATAGGATCAGATCAGATGAGGGTAGAGGGCATTATGCATAACACCCTAAAACGTTTGTTTAATGTTGGAATGTATCCAGCAATGTTTGCTTTACTTTCGTTAATTATGTAGAGTTACACAATGAATTCAATCAATGCATTTCGGAGTTGGCATTCCACTAAATTCGGTATTGCGTTCAGTAAATGCTCAAAGAATAGAAGTTTTTTTTTTTTTTTTTTTTTATATATACCCTCGAAAAATTTAGTGCTAAGCATCATGTTATTGAAAATTCTACTTCTAATATTAATTCGCAAGTGTACTTTACATTGAATTTCAAAATGTAAAGCAACTTTATAACCATTTAAGCTACGTAACTGTGGACAATTTATTTAAACTTGAACCTATCGTATATATATTTAAGTAAAGTGATGGTGACTACAGAAGTGGAGGAGCTCCCAGAAAACTGTGGTATAAACTGAAATCTTTGCTGGTGAAGCTTATTTTTACATTAGCTAGTAAAAAAAACCCATTAAATTGAGATTTTTTAGTGTCAAAAAATGAATATTCTGTCGATTATACCATCCCCATGATATCCTTGAAAAATGCAATTTATTTATTCTAACTGGTCCAGGAGATTAAATTTTCCCGACTTAAAGTATTTCAGTCTGTATTTCCAATAGGGTCTATTCACGTATTACCCACTTCCGTTCAGTCTATCCTTAACTAAATTGTCTACATGATCAGTTTTTAGAATTTGCAATGTTTATTAATCTATGTTATGCTGTATTGCTTATGTGCTATTCTGTATACTAAAACATTTGATGTTGAAACTTACACCTTACTTTAATGAACCGTCTCGATCTCAATCGGAAGGTCTCATGACTCGTATATTTTAAAAGGTTCATAGCATTTTAGATGATGTTTTGTAGCCTGATGAACGTTCTAAAAACATTTTTGTGTCACTGCTCTTGCATTCAGCATGGATTAGATTAATCTTACAATAAAAAATAGTTAAAAATTCCTCTTTGTGGCCACCAATTTTAACTTAAACCATCTGGAACATCTACTTTTATAGCGGTTCTTTCAAAATTCGATTAAAAATCCATGCATATTTCCATGAAATGATGCATGTGTATCAGAGTGAAAGCGCGGTATAAGTTAACTTCTTTGGCTTACATGTATTGTTTTCGTTGTTGTAGTGTATGACAAAGTACAGAGGTGCACTTGTCATAATTGAGGGTTGCAAGAACCCTGAGAGATTGGACTTCTGTTCATTTTAGTCGACACGCATGAGCTTACGTTGGCACTATTCTACTCCGGTCACCACACGGAAGACTACGATGATATCTTTTTAATACCTGATACTGATGATGAGTTAATTTTGGCGAGATTGTGTATTTGGTGTTCTTAGCGAACATTGTCCGAAGAATCTGTTAGGCTTAACGTATGACGCCTTCAATTAGCTTAATGCAGCTGCATTCAAAGAGAAAATTTTGAAGCTTGAAGTATTTTGCGCTTTGCAATTACTTTTAAAGTCTGCAGCGTAAAATATATTCTAAGAGACGATAACTGGATAGATTATAACTTGATATAAACAAATATATAACAGTTTATAATAGTTCATTATAATGTCAATTATTTTAAATGTAAAGAAAGTATGCTTCTGGGTACTAGTAGAGTTTTTGAATGGTTGACGATATAATTACGTTGTATTATCTTGTGATATCGTACTCCGTCGCAAGGTTTTTCATATGGGTCTTAAAGTAAAGAGAGAAGATATATTCACCATATGAACTAGCTTGTGAAACCATCAATTATAAATTTTATGCAGCATACTTTGAGATACTTTAGATGGATCGTCAAATGTAACCATATACGATCTTAGAAGAATTGAATTTGTTGCCGCTTATATGTATTGAATTGTATAATTAAGTTTTACTTTAAAGTAATATTGTATAGAATTAACAAATTTATCATCATTATTATTATCATTTCAAACTGTATTTAAAAACATGGGGAAATTCGGAACTTCATACACACACATTTCTACCTTACTCTCATCGCGTAACCATAACTGGTAACGCGTAACGAAAATTTTTCCCTACCGTGCCATAAGAAGTTAACTTCAATAAACGATATCCGTCTAAGTCATATTTCAAAGATCGGTAGAATTTATTTGATGTGTTTTGAGAAACGAGTTTGCATGGTCATTGTGACTTATAAAAACCAGTTTTTGTTACAGTCAATTTCCGTGGTTTTTGAATATTGGCCCTTTTAAGCTCCATTCCACTAAACAATGATCCCAAGATTTGGCCAAAATGAGGACCTTTCTGCTTTCTCGGTAAAATTTAAAATACAAGTAAAATTTAAGTATATTTCTTTCAGTATTTAAAGAAGAGTAGATTTGCAATTTGGCAGTGCTTTTAAATCTGGCAAATATGTCTTGTAATGATCATTGGTTTATTTGGAACAACATTAAAACGGATGGAAACCAGTATAACTTAATGAAGATTCGGTATTATCCCATGCTATGAACGTAAAATTTAAAAATAAATCTAATATTTCAAGAAACATAGGGTACTTTATATTCTAAATGAGGCACAGAATGTATAAAAACGTCTAAAATCTACAATGGGCTAAATTCATGATGGTCACATGATAAATACAATCACTTGTTCACCTTGGAAATCAAAAATGACATTAGACTTGTGTGTGTAAAGATATCTAAAATTCAGAAATGATAATTAGATAAACATGTTCAAATATTCAAAATTAAAGAAAAACACTTTTATGGGGTACGTCATATATTTACCTATGTGCATTATTATTGTCTAGAAATATATACTTTTAAAATAATTTAATAAATAACAAAATATACAAATATATACGTTTAAATAAATGTATACACTTATAATAAATAATATTTGTAAAATAAAATATGTACTAAACATAACTTGAGAAAATCAAGAGTTGGCAACAACAAAGATCATGAACTAATTGGCAAGGGAAACACTTGATTGCACTATTACGTGAATAGGAAATCACAAATTTATGAAATGATTGGCTGGGATATTGTGTTTCTAGTTATTTTGTGACTATGACCCCCATGAATTTAGCCCATTTAGGTGTTAAAAAATAATTTGTAGCTATTCAAATAGTATTCTAATAAAATATAAATTATGTGAAAATATTGAGATTCCTATAGTGATTGAGTAAGTTTAATGCCTCAAGAGCCAATATTGGCCAAGCTGAGCAAACGCGTTTGACTTAACTTCCATAAAATTTGAAAAACACAGTCTAATATTTAAAGTATTATCATATATATCTCAATAAGGTAAAACTAAAATCTGAAAATCATTAAAATCGTAATAAAACGCATTTATAATTGTTGCACTATTAAAATACTATAAAGTGAGTTTAAAAATATCGAAAATAATGTATAACATCACTTTAAATCTGAGCATATTTAAAAATGGAATTTAAAACAGTTGAATTATTTTTTTCCAATTTTTATTTCGTTGTCATGTATTACATAAAACCATTCTTTACATGCCGATCCATGAATTCTTCTTCGACATCATATAGAATCCTATCCTCATTTTTTGAAGTATAGTTCACAAAACTCTTTTTCGGTTTATGAGGACTCATTTGTATTTCAATTTCAGGCTTTTGTGTTCTGTTACGAGCTTTTTCCTATTTTTTTCCATTTTGTTTGAAATGTTTTGCTATTTTAGACACCGCGGAAGTCCGGCTACTGGATGAGGAAGAAACATTATCATGTAAAGAAACAGATATTGAGATTGGGTGCACAGTGTGTCAAATTTTCCAGTATTTGTAGGAAATAAGCGTGCATCTGTTGATAAAGTATGCAGTCTATTAGCAGTGGATGTAGCAGAATTAGAAAGAGGAATATGTGTCTGGGATTCACGTACTATTGTTAGTATAGCTGAAGATGTGTGGAAGGAAGTAGATTGTAGATTAGCTTGAGTTGAGGAAGATGTGGAGGCTACAGACGTTGAGGGCAATGTACTTTACATTAGATTTTCAGAAGATAAATTGTCAGGTATTGCAAGGGCGGATGTATTATGTTGCTTTAACTTGGATCTGTTTGTGTACTATTAGATACAGGTGAAAGTTTAATAACATGGGCATATGTTTGAAATAACTGAGGAACTGTTAGTTTACGCGTGTTTCTGAGTAAGAGATGATTCTATTGGTTTTAATTTACGGTATTTGTTTTTCCATTTTCAACTTTGGACATAATTTCGAATCGGAAGAATAAGGCTGAGAACATTTAGCGAATTTGCTCTCCAGACTGCCATCTGAAGAGGAATGTTCAACAGATGCACATATAGAACACATTAATTGTCCATGGGAGGCAGTTTGTGAGTTACCGAATCTCTGACACTTAAATCAGTCCAGATGATTCGGAATATATGGACGCATTTCACAGTTCAAATATCCAGCTTTAATGTTTTGGGTTAGAGTGGGGCTGCTGAAAGCTAAAATTAAATGTTTGGTCGGTATAACTGTTGTATCTTTCTTAATTGTGATTCTCCGAACCTGAACAACACTTCGAGTATTTATGCTTCAAGGGTGGTCAACAGGTGAGGTTCAGAAATGACGCTACTTGATGTATTAAGAGATTTATGAGGACATTTGCTCACAGGCGAATCGAGAAATGTTTTGGCAAATAGAAAAGACGTTGTGTAGAAGAAATGGTTTCAACAAACAGATCATCGGATCCCAATCTTTTAATGGAAATTTCGGTCCTCCACCTATTCCTTTGAGAGATTATGTATCGCAAATAGTGATTTCATAGACATGACATTGTCGGGCAAGGATATTAATAAAAATCTTACACGTATAGCAGTGTCGACGATATTAAGGTTAGGTAATACAAGGTCTTTACCCGGGCACAGCTGACTTGGAACCATAAACGTAAAATAGACTTCGCCCTGGTGTGCCTCCACCCACCACGGAGTCCAAAAAGAGAGGTAGTGTGCCGGCCATCTGGCAAAAACAAGGCTCGGCGCTTATCAGGAGTACATCTAGAATATAGTGCTACAGCATCAGGGTGAGGATCCAACGGTTAAACTCACCACCCATTATCTGCAGCACTAACCCTTCAACAATGTACCCGAAGAGACTTATCACCACCCGATTGACAGAAATGGGCTCACTCCTTTTATCATGTCTACAGCGAGGAGTGGTCCAAAAGGAACGCAAAGGTATCCCCAGGTATTCTGCTTACGGGACGCCGCACACAGCAAACATGCAGGTTGGCAAATCAACGGTGCTAGTCGAAAACAAATACAGAAACATAATCAAAATATTTAAAGAAATCGAATAAAAAGAAACTAAATTAACGCACGGCAAAATATAATTCAAAATATGTTAATAATAAATTTTTAGTTTTCTTTTATAAGAAAAAATTATTCTGTAATTTGAACTATGTACATCTTAAAATATTTTTCTGTGGTCTAGACGGGAAGAGAAAGAAAGATGAAATGGAATGACAAGAAAGAGGGTCTAAAACAGAGAAGGATTACTGGGGTACCCCGGGGTCATAACACACGTTTTTACCAGATAAAGTAAATCCTTTGGGAAAAGGAAAATATCACTAGGACACCTCGGGATTGTGAACAGAATGTGTGTCCCTGAGGGGTAGATTCCTATAGAATTGCAGGGCTGCGGGAGCCCAGTGGTTAAGGTATCGGATCATGGCAGGCATGTCATGAGTTCGAGCCCTGTACCACTAAAGACCCGCCGTGTAGGGAAGCGATGCACGTTAAATCTGTCGAGAGCTGAAACGTCCTCCCGTTGGTGTGGTGTGGTAGTTAGGAAAGGGGGGTGCCAGCTCAGGTGTCGTCCACGTCACTTGACCATGGTTCAAAATTACGTGGTCCGTCGCCAAAAGCCCTCGTGTAGCTGAATAGTGCGACGTTAATATTCACTAATATTCCTATAGAACTGCTTAATCTGGATAATTATTTTCTTTTATAAATGCAATAGCATGATGTGGGAAAACTTTTCTTAATAGCCTTTAAATTTATGTTTTATTTTAAACTAATGTTTGAATGCAATATTTAAATGTTTTCATAGATTTTTATCAAGGAACCAAATACTTGAAATATTGAATTTTCGTTTTGTAAACAATACCGAAATGCATAGTTTGTTTCTATATTGTTTGTATTCAATATTTTTTATTCTTCTAGCATGCAGAAATCAGGCCAAATTTTCGAAGAATTGTTTAAAACATAAAAACATTTTTCGTTCCAAGTATCATCATAGAATATTAGTTCGGCTAGAAATATTGATACGACCCGTTTGGATGGTTTACCATAGAAAACATTTTACTATCCGCATTTCTCTTTACTTACTACGAGCATTATCTTTACCGAACATTTCTTAGATGGCTTCTTACAACATTTGAGATAGAAAATGGGTTCTCGACTTAGGGGCACATTCGATATTCGAACGTCTCGTTTACGAATTGTTTCTTTCGAATGTTACCATGTTTTTAAAGTTCCACTGACATAACGGTGATGATAGAAATAAAAATGATCGCTCCATTGTATTTGAATGCATCTTTTTTTAGCATTCCTTTGGATATAAAATGAAAGCACGATTTATTTACTTTTACCGAAAATCTAGAGAATATACAATGAAAAATTCAATAAAAAAATGTTAACGTATTCAGGATTAAAAAAAAAAAAACCTGTATAAGCGTAAAAAAATATTCATTCTTCCTGAGGGTTCTCTATACAAAACACATTTTTATTTTGTAAATGAGTAAAAATCTTTATTTTCAATACAAATACTCCAATAATAACTTTTTATATATAAATGTTAAAGTATTTAACGTAAGTTTTAAAAATACTTTTTTATGTAATTTCAGCTTACAAATAGAGTATAGTCATTTACATGATAAAAATCATTTAATGATTTTTTTTTATAAATTTATATTTTTAGAATGATATCATTAAAATATATGAAAAAAAATAGGAATCTTAACATTTTTGAGTTTTAATTACTAGATTTAAAACAGCACACACATTAAGAAAATGGTATTTTGACATAACTCTTACACCATTAAATACATATTTGTGTTTTAAAATCAATAGTTATCTCCTTTTAACATCTCGTGCAGATAGGCCTCGAAATCTATCGACACTAAAATGTGGTGTGGTGTGAAAGCTTAGGAAATAGAATAACTTTCTTGGGGTCTCACTTTCATAACTTAACCGGTGCTAAAAATTACGAGAATCGGAATCAATAGCTTCGTTTTATTTCTGAGAAATTTTTCTTAAAAATATCAAATGGCAATTATTTAGCTTACGAAAATAGATTTTAATTGTAGAATATCACAAAAAATAGAAAAAAAATATTTTTATATCTTTCTGAATAAATCTTAAAACGACTTTATTTATAATCATTCGCACATTTTAAAGAGAGAAACTTATTAGAAATTTCATAAAGGCTTTATGTTGTTTGAGAAAACTATAACAATTTATTTATGTTCTACGTGATTAAGAACTAATTTTTCATAATTAATTAATTAACATAATAACACACATATAACATGTATGTATTATGGCAATGCAATTTAATACCTGTAATACATTAAAATCATTATTTTAAAATAATATGAAGTACTAAACATGTACTAGCATCTGTTACGGTGTAATTTTTCATAGTTACTCGTAAATTATCTATCACTTACATCTAAACTTTTTCCAGTTGAATAAAATTAGTATAGCATTAGTAAACAGAAAAATATAAGCAAACTCTGCACATTTTGCAACAATCTGGTAATAAACTTGACTAAACAAAGGGAAACCACGTAGTAGTATATTTATAAATAAATACTGAATGTCTTATAATATAGTAACTCTCTCTATATATGGATGATTCATCGTTTCATACATGAATGCGTAGGTTTAATATACAACCATTGGACTGTTGATCGCTACACGAGTTGTGAGACATTCTTATATGGGTGATCAATAGCTAAAACATATGTAATATCATCATACGTCTAGACGAAAAGATTGGTATATTATGGGTATGCATACATCAGTAAATGATGTAATATGTGTTGGGTTACATTTAAACTCCTTCACAATCTACTATTTGTTGCGTAGAAGGGAATGTACCTATATTTATAATCGTTACTGTTAAAAATGTAATTTTGTCAACAGTTATCCATTTTTTAAGATGTTTTGCCAATTGCATTTCGTTTTTTAAGTCATTTTGCAAATTGTGCTAAGTTTATATAATTTTTTTGAGTTATAATCTGTTTTCTTAAGATATGTAGTTTAGTTTCAAATTCTATTTCTCGCAAAGGAAAAGTAGTAAATTAAATAATATCACATTGTTGTATTTATAAGGAATAATGTGTGGAAAGAAACTAAATATAAAAAAATAATGGGAGCAAAAATGATAAGAAATGAAACACGTACATTTCCACACTCATACAAACAAATATATACAATATAAAAACTTATTCCTAAAAGAGTTATCCAATCGGTGGATGTTATGGACATGCAACGAAATCAATATTTTTACTATTATTATAAATAAATGCAAAGAGAAGTTTTTAAAAAAAAGCTGCAAAAGCAGAAGGGAAAAAAAATTCGTCTGCCACCATTTTTTATTTATGCATTTATCAAGCTTGTCTTTAATTCGAAGAGTTTATGGATGCTCTCTTGCTGGTTTTTTTCCCATTACGCATTAACATTGACAAGTTAAATGATCCTATTCTAGTGTGGCAGGGAATTCTCCTGTTTAAAAGATGTTAAACGTTTTTCTTCGGTGACTGAAATTCAATGGAGAAGGACAAGAACAATAAGTAGGAACACATGTTGTGAGTGTGCAACAGGTTATTGTCCTCTTAAGATATGTGTCCAAGGAAGGACAAAAAAATTCCGAAATGATCATTTATAGTTGTTCCGTATATCAATCAAAATAGTATAAATATTAAGTAAAATGGTTCTCTCTTTTGAATGTTCTGGATGTCTGTCTATAAGGTGGAGAACACTAGAATCAGCATTCTCTTGCTGTCCTAGACATCATCAGATACGTCTTCGCTCATCATCGAGGATCAGTTCCGAACAGAACCATCGCTGAAAACAATTCTACTCTAGTCCATTAATGTCGAATGTGTGCAGCACAACTGCAAAATTGCTTGTGATATATATTTTGAAAAATGCAAGCCAATGTGCCTACAATGTGTCGTTAATACCAAGCTTTACACTCTGTGTTAGCTATTGATCATAAAAGCAATAACTGATGCATTGTTTGCAAGTTGATTCATTTTTCAAACCACATCAGAAGCTGTGAGAACAGTTTGGTCTAACTCTCAGTCGTTGTTCTGGGTCTAGCGCCACTGCTTGCCACCGTGTACGGTCCTAATTAAGTAAGAGTTTTAGTAACATTGTAAGACAGAATTGTCGAGTGATCCTGTAAGTTGACCGAACAGCTTCTTTTATACAACTGCACATCCTATCATTGAAATGGTAGTTTCTGAGAACAATGTTCATGAATCTATCTGCGAGGCAATGGAACAGTATATGTAAATTTAGAGAACTATATTTGTACAGTCGTTACTTTTTGTCATTGGAACAAACTTTGCTCTGTACAACCTCCTGATTGTCAATCAGAATGCGCGGGAGCTCTATTTAGTGATTGGCAGACAATTGAGGGCTATAAGTGCCGTATGGTTGCATATTTTTTCAGGGGACTTCCGACGCCATGTTGCTATATTCCCTGCAAGAATGTCTGTACATCGTTGGGTAAGAGAAAGCCTTACATGGTGTTAGAGGGTATTACAATATTTTAGAGATGTTACGTACACACACGCACAACCCGTTAAAGACCATGATTACTCATAAGTGATCACCCCTTTCTATCTCCAGGACCCACAGTATCATATATGTTATTACGCTTTCCCTGCATTGTCCATAATCACATCAGTGTGGTATGAGTTTGGAATATTTTTATGTTAATTTTTACAAGGCACTAGTTGGAGATTAAAGTCTTTTTTTTTTTTTCAGATAATGTTTAACAAAACTTTAAACTTCAATACGTGCTTTCGGCTCTGAGTTTTTTTAAATTAAAACCGGAACATTTATGAATGTAAGCAACTGCACATGCTTAGATTTTTTGAGAGAATCGGGAATTTAAAGGTTCGTGATGTATTGCCTTCTGGATTTCTCTGTTTATATTTTAACTAAGTTGGAAGAAGATGGAAAGAGCTTATTAGTTTATTGGGCATCAGATATTCATGATAATAATTTCAGTATTTATTTTATTTTTTTATTGTATTTATAATATTTTTAATACTTAAAGTCATTAAAAAGCAGATCGTTATAGAACAAATGTGATGACTAATTTTTAACGAAAAATAATATTTTTTCCCTAATGAGACTCATTTTTGATTCAGTAAGAAGACATTATTCTTTTTCGTTACTATCGGAACAAGAGTTGCCATAACCATTATAATAGAAAACATAGTACCAATGTGATATTAAGAAAGCTAGAAGTAATATAAAGATTGATGAAAAATAAAAAAAAAAAAAAATTGTTATCTGTTATTTAAAAGCTACACAAGTTTATATGAGAGTAAATTTATCTTTTGGGGTTTACCAGATAGTATTTTGTAAGTTTTGTGTCCATTTTATTTTGATCATTATGGTGAAAAGAGTACATTTTATTAAAATGAAAGCATTTTCTGTAAAATTCACAATTCTTATTTTTTTTTAATATAGCGAAAATGTTTTGTACTGTATATTCAGGCATTATCAATGATAGTAAACTGTAAATGTTAGTGCATTTGATTGCATTAAAGGTTTTTTATGAATTTCTAAAGGAAATTTGGCTTAGTAAGGAAATTTGCCCCGTCCTGCGCGTGCGTATACTCTCGGAATGTGCCAGTCCTGAAGGGGTTAAATAATACACACACAGTGCGTGTTCTTTGAGCAAAAAATGGAGGAAATAATCTGTTGAATGCTTAAGTTAAAACGTAGAAAGAAGAAACTAATTCTTAATCACTCGTATACGTATTGCATTATCATTTGTAATAAAATTTTATAGGTATATAATAAATAGTACGAATCAATAAATAAAATAATCCTGAAACGATTAAAAATAAAGGTTATACTTGAAATATTTAACGACAAAATAATTCAAACACAATTAAATATTTTCTCATTCATTTTTGTATCATATGTTCTTCAGTATCTCACGATTATTGAAATATTTACTTTTATATAAATATTAGACCATCCTTATATTTCATTCACTATAAATAAATTTTTGCAAATATGAATTCTTCACAATTCCTTTCCTTACATGAAATAAACACAATGTTTTAACTTAAAAATTATTATTTTTCAAGACAATGTTTAGTACATACAGTTATTTTGCGTAAACTATCAGTTTTTGAATACTGTTAGACACCTGTATATCTTATAAAATATTATTAAAAATGTTTTAATTGGATTTAAAAACAACAACTGCAAACTTGTGTTATGAATTTCATTGCTTAATGAGACAATAATTATCATAAAATCCAACTATTTAGATAGATTAATTGGAAAACTGTTAATTTGTTATTGGCATTTGCATCATGGAAGTGTGAATGAACGATTATTTTGAGAGCCTGTTGTTATCCATCACTTTTAATAAATGGTTGCTAATGTATTGAAATTTTTCTAATAATTTAATCATTATTTTAGCCCCATTTCATTTTTTTTGAATTATTGTCATCATTCTAAAGCTGATAATGTTACATTCCTTCACAACTATTATGTATATTAGATTAAAATGTGTCAATTATAATGACGATGGCTCTCGAAAGAAGTGTGTGTTTCAAATATTTAGTATTTCCAATTACATATGCTAAAGACAAATTTTAGGATGTAATGAATAATCATACTTGAAGCTACTATTTATATTTATCAGACAATTAATGGTTTTTTAGTGTTTTTTTTTAGTGTAAAGATGCTTAAAAATTAATAACATAGGAATCACTCGCTTCGTTACCTCTAAAATAATAATATATTTGAAGATATGTATTGTATGTGCATATATGCATATGTAACCAGAGAATTTATACTACAGGAATAGTTTTATTTCTACACAGCTAACTTTCTTTAGCTTAGAAAAAAAACATTTCAAAATACAAAACAGACTTGTGAATAAATTTTAAAATAATAGGTTTTAAGATATAAGAAAAAAAATGCTTACATGATATTTAGCGAATGGTATGGGTGCAATATAATTTTGCGACTAAACATGTCCTCCAAACTTCTGTAATTCACGAACTTTACATTATTGATGAAAAAGACTACACACTTTTAAGCATACAATAAGATAAACAGTCACACATTTAAAAAAAATGCATAAGGTAAATATTTTAGAAAAATTGTTGTATAATTAAATGATAAACATTTTGATTTAAGCTTAAATTTGTTTTTTGCATGCAGTACAGTGCTCTAAAATCTGCTTAGGTTTTTCATGAATTTAAATAAAGTTTGTAATTTCTAATGTAGAATTTGAGAGTGTTGATATATTTATTATATTTTCTTAAATGTACAATACATTAGATTGATTTTTGTAACATGAAAGACCACATTTTACAATTTCTTAAGTATTGAATATTGTACAAAATCTGTTATTGAAAACACAGTGCATGGAATAACCTTGAATTGGACTGACTCAACAAAGCTAGGAGAGGGAGCTAGGCTTATGAAATGTTACTATGCTCTTTGTACTACTCATTATTCACTTATCAATTATTATCGCCTTTGGTTATTTATGTTGAAAAGTAATTTTATCTTAATTCTAAAGCCTTCTACCCAGAATTAAGTCGGTTTCTTCCATTTTTTTACCACTTTATGGCAATATAAATTTTTGAAATTATTTTTTAATTGTTTTCCTCTTAATCTCCATACAATAGAACAGCTTTTCAGAAGAGTTTGATTGTGAATAATATTTTTGTTCCTTCACATTATCGCGATACACCCTAATGTACAACATAAGCGTTTTCCTAATACTGTATTAAATAATAATACAATTGAAGACTCTAGGAATACATACTTCATATTTAAGGTAAATCCTATACATAAACACACACGAGCTTACATATGCGTATAATATGCACATAGATATTTTTTTAAAATTTTTACGTATATATTATGCATGTACCATTCTCACTGACACATATATTCCATTTTCTTTTTTTCCTTGTGTATAACTTCTGCCAACTACTGAATGATATTATTAATGATAAGTCAATTTTTTTTTCTGATCCAGAATCTGACGAAAAGGCAAATTTTTCACATGCATCTTCCGTTCATACGAATTGATTTATAGTCAGTTATATCCATTGTTCATAATGCTTGAATTAAATGGCGTTGATATCCTAGGTTTACCTATTCCTGTCACACCATTTATCACTTGCCATTTATTTTTCAGGAGGAAGTTATCTAGATTTGACATACAGCCTATTCATTGGATAAAATTTCATTATTTTTGTTATACCAATAATTTTTAAACGTGGCTTTTCCTCAATTTCCGTTTTCAATTCATCATAAGAAGAATTTAAATAAATTATACCAGAAATATTTTTCTCTTCTTTACTGAAAATGGAAATTTAAGCTCTAATCCCTTACATTGAAAATAAATGTGATCTTAGTTTGAATAAATTGAAATTTTGAAATATTTTGTTTTTGCCTTTCAATAACATTTTGTGAAATAATTTTAGTATTGTATCTAACAAAGCATTAAATATAAATCAAGTTTTTGCTTAGCTTATTTTTTTTCGTTCTATATATTTAATAATTCATTTTTATTAGAAAGGCTGAAAAACAATTTGTTGTATACAGTGCACCAGACATGGTTTATAAATGTCAATGTGTATAAAAAAGGAATCTGTATTTTAAAAAAAATCAATTTAAATGTGTACTTGCATAGAATAAATTAAAATAGAATGAAACAAAACTAATAATTAAGAAAACTATATATGTAATTATTATTTTTGCAATATTTTTAATTGAAAACTTTAAATTTTACTTTATAATATCGAACTCAAAATTTGGATTTCTGAAATTTTTAACAGATTCTAAATAACTCTAAGAATATCAAAAAATATTCAAGTTTAAAATGATAAAAATGTATCATTATTATCCCATGTATTAAATGAAGTTCCAAGTGGAATGTTTTGACGTAAGTTAGAGTTTCATTTTTCATTTTAATGGATATAATTAAATTTGTAAAATTTTTTTCAAGATTTTTTTTTAAATATTTCTATTTTTATGAGGAAAGCTAAATTATCGTGTATTTTACTAATTTCAGAACAATTAAATATCTTACTGTATCATCCTCATTTATAATATCAATAAAAAAATATGATAATAAACAAAGCAGACGTACATCTGATAATTATTTTGGAAGAATTGTTGCAGAAAATATATTTAAAAATACATAAAATTTTAGAATAAAATATAAATAAATTTGCATCGTTTCAACTTACGTGGATAACAATATAACTCGATTTTTGAAATGAATACATTTCATTTTATCGAAATACATAAAATATGTGTTAATTAATATGATCAAAAACCAAATAAAGTTTTTAAAGTTAAACAAAACATTATTAATTTTTCTATCTGTTTAAATAATACTTAACTTCAACCAAAATTATATTAAAAATTCGCTATTGGGAACAAGTAACCTTTAAAGGCAACGGTAAACGTTATGCATGAACTTTACTTAGAATACAAAATATGTACTGATTTCAAATTACAAGGTTTTGTTTGAATTGATATTAGTAAATTGAAAACATAACATTTGAGAATAAAGTAATTTATTTTTATAATATTCGTAGTAAAATACAAGAATGTTAATCATTGATTAGAAAAAACAATTTTTTTTTCTTAAAATTGGAGTAAAAATTGGTATTAAGTGCGTAGTTATAAAATTAATCTTGATATGCAAAGACTTATCTACTTTAATGATTAAAAGTAGATAATACTTGTAATGTGTTTTTTATTTGTAATTTTGAAAATAAGCAAAAAAAAAATCAAAATGTTACTAAAAGTTATTAACTCCGTAATTATTTTCTTAAAAAAGCTCTTCTCAAACTGATGGGCGTGCCCCCCTTGTGGGGCGTGGTAACTCTACAAGTGGCTCTGGAGCTTGTTAAAAGATTGAGAACTTAAGATTACTTTAAAAAATTACTAACTTATTGAAATAAACAAACAAAATATATTTTTGCATAATAAAAAATTAAAAGACGCATTTACACTAATATAATGCACTTATAAATGCATCAGTACTACGCAATGTATTTTATAATTAATTTAGCAATACTAAGTTAAGAACAAGTTTAATAATTACCAGTGACTCCATGGGCTTGTCATATACAAAGTTATGTACAAAAACTAACACTTATCTTGATAATTTATACGGTTTATGATTAATCCCTTAACTGCCGAATTAAAGTTACGCAATTCACTCTCCAATGCCTCCGTTTTCCAGGTAGGAGTGCGTATGCGATGTATTGGGAGGGAGGAAAAAAATTAATAAATAAACAAATCATCTGAAATAAGTAAATCTTTCGTAAACACTGTCAAATCCATTTTATCACATTTCATTGCCTTCGGAATGATTTTATGAATAGCGGTGCTCAGAAACAATCGTACTTCGGAAAAACGTATATATACGTACAGGGAAAATAACGCTTTGGCTCAGAAAGACGTTTGTATACGCCCTGAAGAGGTTTAAGTCTAACTGTAGCTTTAGCATCAAAGTATAATATTATTGAATTCAATGCATTGTTATTGTATGGTGGGGGGCGCGATGAAAATTATGATTGATTATTGGGTCGCAAATATTGGAAGTTTGAGAAGCACTGTCTTAAAACTTTTTGCATGCATTTCATTCAAATAAGAATATGTAAAGCATTTCATCACACAAACAATCTTTCGGCAGTTGTTAGAGAATCATCATCGTAGTAGTTCAAAACACTAAAAGAATGTGATAGCATGTTTATTTTTGAATGTTTTCATTTCATTTTATTTTTTATGTAAAGGTAATAATCAAGTTTTAATAATTTATGTCGCCTTAAGAATATATAAGTAATTATAAAACATAATGGCAATTTGATCCAAACCATACGTTATTTTAGAAAAATAAATATGTAAATAAATACATTGAAAATGTTATATAATATGATAAATTCATGTCATTGATATGGAAATGATTATGTCTTCACTACAAAATCATTCAAAACCATTTAATGAAATTATTCCGAAAAAATGGAAAAATTAATATACACTTGTGATATAGTTGAAATATTTTTCATACGTAATGAAATGTTTATATTTATTTTGGTATCTATACTTTTTACCGAAAAATATTTTTCGAATAATATCTGCGAGATAAACACCCAAAGAAAATATAATTTACTAGATTCATAAGGGATGATACGACATACCAAAAACGAAAATATCTTACGATTATAATACAACATTATTTTCATACGCAATAAAAAACAGGTTGTATTTCATTGATGATTTGATCATTTTCAAACCATGAAATTCATTTAAAAATGGATAAAGGGAAATATAATATATTTGTTTAAAAAAATATTTCATAACAAATTCTGTTATATTAATGATCACATACACTTACACATTATGAATTTGTTTCATACTTTTTTATTTATTCAATTAAAAGCAATCTGATGTATCAAATGATAAATGCTTTTTTTTCACTAAGACATGTTTATTTTTTCCCCTGTCTTAATGGACTGGAAAGAATTCTTACGTTATTTCATTTATTTAACCATACATTTTCTTTTTTATACATATAACTAAAAACTTTAAAAAAAAATCAAACCGAGAAGTTTCGTTAAAAAAGAAATAATTTCTTGTTCAAAGAAATATTTTTCATTATAGCAACACTTCTATTAAGTTCCTTGATTCCTATTTAAATAATTAGGTCGTATCTTGAATATTACTCAAATATATTTTAAATGAGAATGGTCATGTATTTGAGCTCATGCTGTAGGGGTCGTAACTAATACATTTAAAAAAATATATCATAAAAAATGTCATATACACATAAATGACATGTATATCATCTAAGAATTGTTCATTTCATGTGAATATCATTATTTAAAATAAAGGCTTTTTTTGTAAAAATCAATTTAAGGCAAAATATATTTTTTAATCATTTAATTGGAAATAATTAGGCCTTTTGTTAATAAAATATAATACTTATTTTTAATTTTTATTATATATATATATATATATGTATATAAAAATACGTATAACAATAATTATGGATAGTGTTATATTTATACATGTGTGCGCGTTTAAAAAGATAAACAAGTTTTTCCATTCATTAAAAAGGTAGAGGTTGAAAAAAAAAATTGGGTTTAAAGAGTTTTTTCACAGCATGTAAAATTAATAACAATCCTTAATATGAGAGTCTGAATAGCAATAAACAAAAAGAGTAAAACCAATGGATCCTGTTCAGCCTATTCAGTTTATACAATGATTCTTAAGTATTTTTTTGAGAGTTTTTCATAAAGAAATAAACTCTTTTTTTCCCCCTTTCATTTAGTAACTATGCAAAATAAACTTTTTTAAATAAAAATAACACTATAAAATAGTTTTATCTCCCAATTGTAAATTTAATTTCCTAATGTATGAATTACAGTAAATTCTTACAGCATTTCATTTATCGAAATGCAGTTGGATCCCAGAACTTCGTGGAATTCTTTGGCTCACTTTGAAAGGAAAACTCTTTTCAAAGAGAAAAAAAGAAAGAAATGGAAGTTGTTGATTTATTTGGAAGAAAAGTGATATAAGGAGCGTTTGATTAAGATGGATGATCGTGCGTATTTTTTTATTTGTACGTTTCTTAAGATGAGAGTTACTATTTTGTTTCTTTTTAACGCATTAAAGAAGAATTAAAGTACAATTTAGTTGGCGATCAATTGATACGAAATTCTGAACTTTATAAATCCAAAAAAGATATTTATTTTTCTCACATTTTTATGATTTATGATCGATGGAATTATCGACGCAAATAAAGAAAGGGAATATGTAAGCTCTTAACTGTTCATTATGCATGAATGATTTCAAAATCATTTTCTTTTTCAAGACATTAATACTTGTTTACTTTGTAAGAAAGCTTACTTGCATATACATGGATATTCCCAAATAAAATCTAATGAGAAATTATTTTATATCAAAATACTGACTCTGGTAAAATATTGTATGCATTATTTTAATTAAGGGGTCTCAGGGGTGTTAAATTTTTCTGGAGGTCTGAAAATATAAACAATTTTCAAACAGGTATAATTCTTTTAAATTTAAATTATATGATTCGAATCTTTTACACATTATTTATAAAAGAATGGGGCTTCAGAAAAGTATAAAATGTTTAAAATATAATCATAATTTTAAAAATCATAAGCATATGAAAATTCTATGATAAATATTAAGTATTTTTTGCGTTGCGCACGCTATTTTCTAAATTAGTAAGTTTAATTACTAGCTATAAGTTGAATAATAAAGTTAAATGTATTCTCATTACACTGTAGCTAAATTTATATAAATAGAATAATAACTTACATATTTTAATAAATAAAAAATATACATTTTTTAAAAATATTTAAAAAATTGCAATGTTTTACAAATATTTTGAAATACAAAAGACATATAATACTAAAATTAGGCACGGCTTAAAGAGTATGATGCATTTTATAATTCTATAAATTTTTATACATCAGATGCTACTATTTTAGAAAATAGCGTGCGCAACACAAAAAATACGTAATATTTATCATAGAATTTTCATATGCTTATGATTTTTAAAATTATGATTATATTTTAAACATTTTATACTTTTCTGAAGCCCCATTTTTTTATAAATAATGTGCAAAAGATTCGAATCATTAAATTTAAATGAATTATACCTGTTTGAAAATTGTTTATATTTTCAGACCTCTAGAAAAATTTAACACCCCTGAGACCCCTTAATATTGAAGACAATGCCATTTCATGTGTATGACAAATCTTTAACTGAACTCAATTCAATAGTCTTAATTGAGTTACAAATATTTCTCAAATGAGTAATACATAGTATAAATAGTTTTGTTAAATTGAATTACATATATTATTGAATTAGCATTTTATGTTGCTCTTAGTGTTCAAAAATGAACAGTTGTTTTAAAGATAGTAAGCAACATAAAATATTAAAAGCTGAGTTTCACTGATTTTCCTATTTTAAGAATAGTTTTACGCTTACATCAATGAATTATTTGCGAACAATAAACGTATTTTATAATATATTTCGATGTGGATTTTTTAGAATTAAGATGCGGAGTCTGCTTTATAACATCTGAATTTTGAACTTTTTGTGAATTTCAAAACATTTCAAATATTTCAAAGCAGTCTAAAAACGCGGAATTATTTACATCTGATCAGAAATATTTCTACTTTTCATTTATGTGTAAATTTTGTGGCACATTAATAAATCTAAAAAATAATCTACTAAAATAATCGTTTGTTCCCTTTCTTATACTATTATGTTTGAGATCTAGAAAAGATATCTTTCCTACTTTTATAAAACTTTAAGCAGAAGAGAAATAAATTTCTATATAGTTGCACTGCATAAAATATTGAATTATTTGGTCGCTGTTGTTTTTTAAATTTCTAAGTTTGTAGAATTCAGCATAGTATTCTATAGATTCTAATATTATTTTGAAATTCTTATAAAACTACATGCTAAAAAAAATGTTTTTTCTTTCAGTTTTTGAGAAATGAAATAGCTTACATGGTTAGATCTTTGATATGTGGTCTCATTTCCTGCTCATTTTTTCTGAAAAAATATTGCTAAGAGATGCAGGTTTGTGAATAAAGAAATTTATACAAGAATAAATTAATTTAAAAAAATTATATACCTGATATTAAGTACTTTTGTTGTAAGAATTAACTGTAAGGTATTTTGGAATAACAAACCGTTAATAAAAAATTAATTTTCAATAAAATATTCATTCTAGCGGTATGTAAATTATTTTTATATAAAACAAAGTATTTCTACCTAAGTACACAAATAGTTCTTGTTCATATAACACAAAAATTGCATAGTATTTGCCTTGTTTTACGTTTTATTGCTTCATTAATGTAGCAATAATCTTTGTTTATTGTTTTGTTTATCCATTGCTTACTAGAGGGGATGGCCATTAGTCCAAGAAAAAGTAAATATGTATATATATATATATATATATATATATATGTGTGTGAGCAATATATGTGTCACAAACATCATCCCTCATCACACAAACATCATACATCAAACCCTCTTGTAAATGTGCAATACTTTATAAAAGTTATCAATACACTGCTTCTACAATGATTTCGACTTTGTGCTTCTTTATAAAGATTTTCGATGCCTTACTCCACGAATTTGGTTATAATGGAAGTAAAGCAGATCGTTATGAATATAAATGAAGTGACCAATATGTGTCAGCTTAAGTCTTATCCTAGTTAGTTGACTAAGATTGAAAATCAAAAAAGTAAGAGTAGAGGAAAAGCGAGGTAATTTGTAACAAGTACAACAAATTAAATAATATTTACTATTTAGCGCTTTTAAAGAGGTGTTTTTTTCATGTTATGGTTTTATTAAACATTGCATTCTTAAAAGCGTATAAAATAAAGTAGCGGGATTAAATAGTTCTATGATATAAGTTTTTATTACATGAAGGAAGGTGATTTTACGTGATTAATAATCTAACTCAATTGAGAGAAAGAGATAAGTGTATTTTTTTCCCTTGATAATATTGTGAAATTGTTCAGACCTTTTTTTCCAATTATGATGAATTTAAATTACTTGTTGGAAATATATATTATTATCTGAAATTTGTGTTCTATTACATTTTTTTTTAAATTCGAATAGAAAAAACTGTGCATACTTTTTATTATACTACAAAGGGTATTTGAAGCACATTTAAACAATCATTTTAAGTTTGCAAAATTATATAATTGCGTGTATGTATTCCTCTTTATTATAAACAACTAACACCATAAGTTAATGTATAGTTTTATTGACTGATAAATTTGAAATTGTAATTATTATCACTTTTTTTTCAGAGAATACATTTTCATTCTCAGGCTTAAGAGAATTTTTATTACTTTTGATGCATATCGGAAGTCATATTTTATTCGAAATTATTTGTGATACATAATAGATTAATGATTTATTTTTAATTTGCAGAAATCGTAAAACAGATAAATATTGGTAAAAAACCACTTATATATGCTTAAAAAAATAGGCAAATTTAAATGGCCTTGGTATCTTAAATTAATGTAATAAAATTTAACTTTTGATTTATTCTATATATTTAGATTTAAACTAAATAAATTATAATAATAATACTTTGGAGCCGTTTAGTATTTGTACAATCATATTTATTATATTCAGTTTTTAATTTATTATAATTTTGAGGGAGACAGAATTTAAGAAATATCTGTGAATCTGAGATTGTTTTGAATTAGTTCATTATCCTAATATAATCAGACTTTTTTTTTTTTTATCAAAATTGATTGTATTTATCATTTTCATTAAGGAAACAGCAACTTTTAATTCAAAATGCTTTTTCTTTAAAAAAACACTTATAGGTTGAGTGTATATCACATTTAATTTTAAATTTTGAAGTTAAAAAATATTTGCATCCTTTTGCCACGTGCAACAGCCCCAAAAAGTTTATTATCAATTATTTTTTCCAATTTAACGTATTATCAAAGTAAATTTTTTTTATTGTTGTTTCTATAATTTGTAATTTAAAATTAATATGTTTTATAACTTCACATTTGTTTTCCTTGGGTCGTAATTTTTTTTATTAAACTCAGTTTAATTAAAAATTAAATGCTAATTTATTAAAATGTTTTAAACATTTTTTTAAATTTTTTATATCTTTTTGAAGACTAATACATATAAATCCGATTTTTGAGTGAGATTTGAATTAGCGCTTTTTAAATACATTCACGAATTTTTAATGATATTTTTAAGTTTAAAAATTAAATAGAAAGTTCATTCTTGATATTAATATTTAAACAAGGAAAATAATAGAACTTATTTGTCCATTTAGGTTGAAGATAAAAATAGAAAAACAAATAAATAAACAAAACATGCTTTGTTTGAAACACATGAAAAAGGGTATTGTTATACATAAATAAAAACAAATTCGCTTTGTAACGTTTAACAATATAGTCAATATTGGGATCGAACTACATCGTGAAAATACAACATATGTATATAAATATGTATCTTATCATTTTTGACTTCAATAATGTATCTAAAGAACATAATTATTTCTAAAATATAACTGGATTTATAATAAGAAATGTATAATAGCTAAAACTCACATCAGTAATTGTAACGATAATATAAAACTCATTTAAAAAAAAAAAATTAAAATGATAAAATATATAATATTTTATTATATTATGTAATTCGTTAGTACATTTAGGACTCAAAAAGTTATTTTCTATTTTTTTAAACGTTAACATACATAACACTCTTATATATTAATGCAGTAAAAAATTTCACAGTGTTTCTGTTAGCTGAATTTTTCTTGAAACATCAGAGAAAATTGTTATTTAGTAAAATGTTAATACGTTCATAAGCCTAGAGTGGAATATATTGCTCTATTTTCTGGGGCAAATCACGTTATCCCTTGCAATACATGACTAGCTAAAATGCAAAAAGTTGAGCATGCCATATTTTTTGTACATTAAGAATACGCAGTAACCTATATCAAAATAATTTTTGGAGTCAGTAACAGTAAAAATAATGTATGTTTTATATTCAGATTATATTATTAAATTGATTCAAAAAGTGAAAAGTCCGTTTGACCAGCCATTGTTTTAAAAATTTAAAAAAATTAAGAAATTTTTTGAAGTTTTTTCAAACTTTTATAAAATGCTCTCTATTTAAAACTTTGCACTAATTTTTAGTTAATTATGTTTCTTAGATCATTGCAAACAAAAGTTAGCATGGATTTGAAAAACTATTTCATTGTAGACTTTTAAAAATTATTTTTCTAGAAAAGCATCGACAAAATACGAACGTTTCTGAAATAGTTATTTTAGAATTTTTTAAAAATATTTACTAAATATTTCAGCCCTAAATCCATTCTAACTTTTATAGAACATACGCTTAAGAGTAATATACAAAAAAATTCAAGAGTCTATGATGAACAAAAAACAAAGCCATAGGGATTAGGAAAGACATATACATTCAAAATTAAAAGTCTGAGAAAAACGCATTTAAAGTATGTAAAGGCATAAAACAAAAACTTATCATGCCCATAAAACTCTAATTTCTTAATATATTATTTTCCAATGTATGTTCTACATTAAAACACTGTTTAAATTAAATATGACTAAAAATATTTTTTTTTGATTCAAAATATATATTTACATAATACTGATACCATTTTTTACGACAAAAGCCTGTTGTGCGTAATCTTAACCTAATATTTTCACAAATGTTTGGAAACATAAACCATTTATGTACAAAATAATAATGATACTTAAGCTAAAAATAGCCAAGTTGGTTCTTAAAATTTAATTTTTTTTTAGTTTTAAATCGGGCAGCTTAGGAAGTTTTAACTCTGGTCTTATGACTTGAAAATATTAAAATATAGTGCTACAAAATGTTTTTTATAATGTCATTTTGTTTTTCAAGGAAATATTCAGAGTTTTATCTGAAATACTTGAATTCAGAATATTTGTATTCGAAAGTCTAATTGCAGTATCAGCTGAGGACCAATTTTTTTAGATACTTCATTTAACGTAGTATTCTATCTCTTCGAAACATTGTTTCTTGCAGCAACCTGAGATTGTTTTGGTCATGGCGATTTCTCAAAAGGAAAATGTTAATGATAAAGCTTTTAAGTTATATAAACTTTTTTTAAAGCAAAAATTGACCTTGAAGTCAATTTCAATTAATTAATTATGAGAATTAAAAAAACTCAAAAAATAATCAAGCAGAAAGGATTTTAGTAATGAAAATTGGAATTTAAACACATTTCACAATAAAAGATTTGTTTGTGCTCAAAAGTATTTTTAATTTGTTCAATATAGGGGTGGAAAAATATTTCAAAATGAAACCAAAACCAAAACCATAGCTCTGAAACTTCGAATATCTTAAAAACTAATTTATTAACAGATCTGACATTTGATGTAAAGCTTCTCAAATGTATGAGCCACAAAAAAAAAAAAAAAAAAAAAAAAAAAAAAAAAAGAAAAAATTACGTTAAATATGAAATTCTTAGGGTACTGTGTAGCCTTAAATGCTGTTTAGGCAAATGAAATAGGTTGTTAGGCAAATGGTATGGTGTAAAACAAAATGTGTGAAATATTGTCAACTATCTGTGTACCATATGTGTCCCATAACAATGTTAAAAATACCGGTTCATTTAAAATAAGTGTGACCAAATTTAAAAGCATATAACTATTTATGACGAATTTCTATCGTTCTACTATTGGTGTTATTTGAAAAATGGAATGTTTAAATTGCCAATCTTTTATAAGTGGGAGTAAATTACAGTACTGAAATTACATCCTCAAACCCGGAAAAATTTTTTAAAGCTTTTGAAGGATGGTTGTTCAAATTCTGTAAATAAAAAAGCACTTAAAAATTGAGAGACATTTTTTATCATATTACTATCTAAACTTCAAAAAGAAATAAGATTTGGCTCGCAATCAAAAGCTCAAAGGAAAAATATATGAATTAAAGGAAGTCCTTTATGAAAGAGAAAAAAAGAATTTGAAAATGGTTATTGCTGTAGAAAATTTTTTCTCTCAAAAACCCATGGCAAAGTAACAATAGATATAATAATGGACAATTTATCGTCAGATAAATAAAACTGATTATAAAAAAGTAAATTTTCCAGTCTGTCTACAAATGTCTGTTAAGAGAGTATAAAAACGCAGTAAACGTTCTTGGCCTCTGTATTTAATGTTACGCAAAGGTGGATACAAAGCATGGATAACTTTTGATGAAGCACTGTTTCATCTGTCATTTACAACTTTCAAAACGAAGATTCAATATATTTCAAGCAAAAAACGTCGCAAAGAAGCAGCTGTTTCGAAAAATGCACGTTGGCTGTCAGGTACTTTGGTATGGACGGAAATGTCCTCTCAAGGCTTGACAAAACCATTTTTTGTAGAACCAAACATTAAAATTGACACTAAATACTATCAGAATAAAGTTTTGAATCACTTGATCAAAAAAAATAAACGTCTTCACCCTCAAGGAAATAAAATAAAATAAATAGACGTAAAATAAGGGCATTTCAAGGTCTTCAAAAAGAAATTTATGAGGAAGTTGGAAAAATACCCGCAAAATGATAAAAAAAACTCTTTTAGCTTAGCTAAAATGCTTACGAAAAGTGTACTGTGCTAGCGGAAACCACATTGAAAATTCCAAGTAAATAACTTTATTGAATAAAAATTTATGATCCTGTGAAATTGCTCACACTATTTATGAATCAACCGGTATATAAATGAAATTGAAAGGGAAGAAAGTTAGTTTTTTATTTATCTTACCATTCGTATGTTTTTATGCATATTAAGAGATGATTCTCTAAGAACAAAACACCATGTGTATTTATTTCGTATACAAGTCGAAACACATGTAAATTTATGTATATGTAGAACGTGTTTTTATTGTATTTTTTTATGTATAGAAGTATATTTCCCTATTCAAATACCATCAATCTACATTTTATCTTAATAATTTTAGTTTATGATGCTATTGTTTGTAATTATTGAAGGGTTGTTACCATTAGGACACAAATTATTCTTTATATCGCAACTATTCATAGCGATGTAAAATTTATTTACCTAAATGTGGTTGAATTTTCTAGATTAATAAAAAAAAAAAAACATTTAAATTGCATGCAGTTCTTTAATGAAAAATATTTTACTTGATAAAATTCTCAAAATAATTTCTAACGTTTCTGCAAATAGGACAAATTATTTTGAAAGTACTTTGTATAAATTATTCTTTTTGAATATTTAAAAAAATTTTATTACGTAGTTTCAGTTTCTGGATAAATATAACTTAAAGACTTTAAATATTTTATAGTGTGCTAAATTAATAAGATCTTAAATGAATTCTGACTTCATTTTGATTATTAAATTTCTCTAAGAATCTAAGTTTATACGATAGAATATGATAGTAATAATTAAATTATGTGCCATATTTATATTTACTGATATGTTTTACATTTAATTCTTATTTTTATAATTTAATTAGGTATTTTTAATTTTATAAAAGCATCCAAGAAACCAAAAATGCTTGATTAAAATTTATGTACAATAATAATTCTGTTGGTAAAAAAATGAATAACTTTTTTGTAATGAATAAAGTTGTCGTTTGTGCTGATAAAGATTCCTATAAGAAAGATAAATGCGTTTTGTAGTTGGCTTAATGCGCTTTTATCTTACCCAGCAAGTTAAATTATACTAATCGCATGCATTAAGTAATACTCCTCTCCAAATTTAATCTCGATATTTTATTCCAAGCAGACTCTAGTGACAACACTCAGAGATACTATATCTTCTTTACTTAAGTGTTACTGACAGAATCCTTTCAGTGGCTCCACTTTCATTAGCTGTTTGTTTATTTAACGATTGCCAGTAAGCAATCTTCACATAATATGGGAGTTAGTGCGTTTTATTAGAATGTATGCAACGCACTTCGCCACGATTTAAATGACAGATAACAGCCTATATTTGCATAATATTAGCTTAAAACACGATACATTGCCACTTAAATGAGTAAATATACTCCTACTCCTTATCCTATGGAGTTTGAGATAATTCAGTAAAATTTCCGAAGTGGTTGATTTGAATACTTCCGATTCATATTACGAGACAGTAAAATAATGTTTAAGATATTTTCTTATCTATATTCTAATTTACAAACACAATTTTTATCTCTTTTGAAATCTCTTTATCTAACTGAATGTGTTTAGAGAGAATCTTTATGTAACGATAAATATATATTTTATTATTTCCTAAGATTAATTTTTCAAAAGAAAACAATTGACTATCTTTATTTTTGATAGCAATAAATTCGTAATAGTAGTCCAAAATCATTAAATAAATTTAGGAAAAAATCAGTAAAGATATAAATGCGTAATTTATTTAGCATATAATTATTTTTGGTAAGAATTCTCTTTCCTCTAACAGCTATTTTAATTCTGTTTAGGTACAATTAAAGTATTAGCGATATAATAATAATTTCAATTTTATTAAAAATATAGCAAGAACTTTACTCTTGTCGAATATTTTTTTTAGATATTTAAATAAATTGGGAAGATAAATTGTTGTATGTTCTTTCACTGACCTATTAATAAATTAAATCAACATATCAGATATGTGCAATCAATGGCAAATCATGGGATCGAGCAGGCCAGAGAATGAAATAAATGTGGCGGAGGTAATCCTGTGAAAGTCTATCTCGTATGCCAAGGCACCTTATACCATTACACTAATTGTGACAGTGTTGTGACACTGTACAATAAAGAAATGAATCAGAGGCACCTCACGGAGCCTCTACACACGTACAAGACTGTCACCATTGCCCAAATTGAATTTTGATTCGTCGCTAAATACAAACTGATTCTATTTAGCTATAGTCCAGTATCTTCGAGCTAGTACGGCACGATTCCAAACGGAGGTGACGGTGAGTGGGTGGCGGTGGAAGTACAAATAATGGACTCCACGATAGCAACTGTCCTTTAGCCCGGCTCCTTGTGATGGTGCGGACTGATGCATACCCCGAAGTAAACTTTCTTCCTGTGTATGAATGACTGGCAATGAGACAGATAATGCTATACGTGCGTGTCATATGATGAGACGGTTTCCCCAGCTATTAGTCTGTCAAAGGCATTTTGAACCTGGTCACCATGTAACAGACCCATCTCTTGTTCACTGGTCTAAACACTTCCTCACAATAATGTCAAACTGTCCTAGGTGGCAAGTTACTTACAGAGGGTACCAACTCGGTTCCCATCATCCTAATAAATCTTCCACTCTCAAACTTTAACAGCTGCTCATATTGCATCCGACGGACACATAATGGCATTTCTAGCTTAAAGCAGTGTTTCTCAAACTTTCAATATTTGCGACCCAATATTCAATCTATTTCTTCGCGCCCTCCATACAATAACAATATCTTGAATTCAATAATACTACACTTTGACGCTAAAACTAGAATACGACTTTAACCTCATAAATGCCACCGGCGTATATAAACTTCTCTCTCAGCCAATGCATTAAATGCCCCGGGACGATATATACGTTTTTCCAATTTGATCTTTTTTGTGCACTGCTATCCATAAAATTTTTCCCAAAAATTTTGGAATTTTTTTGAAAGGACCTTGACGTATGTGGAGGGAAATTTACTTATTTCAGAAGATTTTCTTTATATTATTCTTTTTCACCCCCAAAATACACCAAACGCTCGCTTATTAAAGGTTGGGTTGGGGGGTCTGTAATTTTTAATCGGCATTTGGATTAACTCAAGATGGGAAATTTTTTTGCATAAAATTTTTAAAAAGCCCAAAAGGGTCACTGGTAATTGAAACCCTTTTCTTAACAGTATTGTTAATTAATTATAAAATATTTTGGGGTTTGGTCTGATATATTTATAAGTGTATTATGTCAGTGTAAATTTATTTTTTTTTATTATGCAGAATTATTTTGTTTTTTTTTTTCAAAAAATTTAAACCCTTTGGGGGGAAGGCGGTTTTTAAAAAAAACCCCTTTAAAGACGGCGCTTAGCTGTTTTTTCCTTTTTGCAGCTGATTGTGGCCCATAAATCGGCGGAAAAAAGAAGGGGTACTGGTGATATCCCGCGAATAGTGGGATGTTCGCAGCAAAAATTTCCCTAAACACAAATAGTCTCCTTTCTTGGAAACATGTTTTGGAAAAACTTTTACTAATTTTTTCCAAAAATTCAGAAATTTATTTTTAATTTTTTTAAAAAAAATTTCTCCTTAAAATTTAAGCTGCTTTTCACCTAGTTTTCCCCCGATTTTTTAAAAGGGCATAGAGAAAATAGCCAAAACAGTGGTGATAATTAAAAGTATTTCATAAAAATTAAACGCTTATATCTTTAAAAAAAAGGACAAAAACTAACCCAAATTTTAATTGATTTTATTTAAAAAAAAATTTTTTTAAAATTTTTGATTTTCAATTAAATTTAAAAATAGTTATAAAATTTTTTAAATTTATTTTTAATTCTTTTAAAATTTAGGAATTTGTACACAGGGTGAAAACAAAATATCAATTGAAATAAAAGAAAATAATATGATTCTTCAAAAATTTAATAATTAAAATTAAAAATAAAAAAATAAAATAAAAGAAATTGTGTTCATGTCTCTTTAGTTATAATGTAAAATTCGGGGTTTTTCTAAAAATTGATAATGAAGTGAAAAAACCCTTTTCAAGTATTCACGCATCTGCATGTAAATAAATATTGTCATAAATCTTTTTGGAAACTTCATTGTTAAATTTTAATTGTTTTTCTTTTTAGAAATGCCAGAAAAATCTTAAAAATTTAAAACCTCTTAAAATTTTCATATATATCTTCCAAAAGGAATATAGATTTGATGTATAATTTTTTTTTTTTTTCCATTTTTTTTTTTGAAATCCCAGAAAAATCTTAAAAATTTAAATATTTTTAAAAATTTTTCATATATATCTTCCATAAAGGAATATGATTTATGTTAATTGTCTTTTTTTTTTTTTTTTTCCATATTGTGATATATTAAATTTAGTTCTCAACGAATCCTAAGATTAAATCTATTTTTTATTAAAAGTTTTTAAAAAACTTAAAATTTTATTTTACTTGATCAATTTTTTTTATATAGAAAATTATTAAAACATTTCTGTGGAAAAAATTAGAGTACAGTTGGGTTTCGTTGCTATAAAATGTGAATATCCTAAGTTTTGGGGTTGGCCTTGTTGAATAGTGCGCATTGTAGTCTCTAATTTTTTTAAAAAAAATGGTCAGATTAGAGTTCCATTCTGCAGAGCGATATAAAAATCAAAACCCTTTACATTGTTATGGTGTGGAAATAAGAAGTGGGGCTCAGAGGTATCGTTCTCGTTACTTGACGTCTTTTAAATTACGAGGTCCGTTTTATTACTTCCCCCAAATAGAACTCGTAAATGAAATATTAATAATTTATAATTTATCGTGTTCCTAAAAAAAAATTTTTTTTAAAATAAAATTTAAATTTAAAATTATATTTTTCCATCATTAATAAATTGTTTTCATTAGTAAAAAAAGAAAATACTTTGAATTTTAGTTTATTTGATAGAAAAACCAAAGAATAAGTGATACAAAGACAAAATATTATGCCTACAAACATTTTTAAAGTTGCTGAGGGCTTCATGCATCCCCGGTAAACTTGTTTATAAAAAAAGGTTATATTATTTATTTATAATTGTTTTTGAGTAAGGACAAATATTGGGATTTTAATTTTTTTCCCCTTTTGTAAAAAAAATGATATCCTTTTTTTTTGAATAATCCTTACTTTTTTTTAAAATTTCAAAAGAATTGCATAATATTGCTTAAATTCTAAGATTACTGCTCGATTTTTGTACGATAATGATCTGATTTTGGGGTGTGTGATTTTGCAAAGATAGAGCCAATACATTCCTACGAAACCAACTCTTTCGATCAACTTAAAAAAATTAAAAAACCTTTCCTTCAACGCACGACCCCCAAGTCGGGTTACAGATAACTGACAAAATTTTGACTTTCTTAAAAACGAAAAAAGACTTCAAAATATCCCCCCCCGCAAGGAATGGGCATTTTACCTTCTCATAAAATCTAACACATCAATTCCGGAAGGATTTTTTCATTCTCCGATAACTTCGCAAAGTAAACGGGCTTTTTGGGGGGTTTGGGTGGGGAATAGTTTCTTTTTATCCTTGCGACAATTTCATTAAAAAGGTCCCCTCAAAAAGATTTAACGGCAACAAGGGGGAAGAATAATTTTCCGGTTACTTGAAAGAAACCCTTTGGGAAGATTTACAAGAAGGCAGATTGCATTTTTTTTTGTACCAAAAGGATATGATAATCAATAACCCCCGGCATCAAAATAATTCAAGAGGGCGTTATTTGTCGATGTAAAATATATTACAACCTGCTTTATGCTCAACAAGAACCATCTGATTCTGGTCAGGTTTAAAACGTTCAATAGCCTTAGGGGCCCCCCCCAAAACTTTTTTATTTATCTATTAACGAAAAAAGGTGACTTACGAATAACTGGGGAAAAAAAAAAGAAAAAACTTTTTTATTTCAATATAACTATCTATTAGACTATTTTCTGATTATATCTTTTTCGATAGATTTTAGAGCATTTTGCAAACTTTTGTATATTATATATATATTATAAAGGGAAACTTTTTTTTTTTTAATCGGGGAATCAAATGTAGAATTTTTCAAAGTATAATATTAACAAAAAAAGGATTTCATTTTGTTTTTAAGTTTTTGTATAAAGGGGGGATTTTTCTTAGGAAAACCCCAAAATAGTTTTCTTTCAAATTTGAAAAAAAAAAAATGGAATTAATAGTTTCTTTTGCAGACTCAACTTTTTTACATCAATTGCAAAAAAAAAATTCGGTTGTTTCTTTTATTTTTAAAAAAAAGTTGGAACAAAAAGAATAATTTTAAGAATCTGTAAGAATTTTCTTTAAATTTTCCTTTTTTGTTGAAAAAATCTTTTCTTCTTTCGTTTTTGTTGTTTATACGCGAAAAATAGGCTTTTTTTTGTTTCGATTAAAATTAAAAAAATTTAAAAAAAAATTCTTCATTGCATAACGTAAGATAACAGTAAAATAAGTTCTTGTACGCAAACCTTTGTAATAATGCATAAATCTTCATCAAAAAATTTAATCAAAATTGTTAAAACCCCACAAATATATTTTTAAGTTGTTTTAAAGTAAAAAATTAATAAAATGTAGAACACAGTAGTATTTTTAAATTTGGGTGCAAAAAAGAGGGTTTTTTATTTGTAAAAAAAAAATTAAAAAAATATAATGACATTCTTTGTATGAAAAAAAAATAAAAAACATTTTAAAAATCACCAGTTAAAGTGAAAACTCATTTTTTTAATAAACTGTGAAAAAAAAAATTTTTTGGAAATATAGTTCTTTTAATACTAATATATAATTTTTTAATAAAAAAGAAAAGGAAACATATTAGAAATTAAAAAATTTTTTTCCCCAACTATTTAAAAATTGTTTTGTTGAAAAATAACCGATTTTTATATTTTAAAAAAAAAATAAAATTTTTTTTTAAAAAAATTTTTATAAAAAATTGAGGTTGAAATTTATTTTTACAAAAGGAAATAAAATTATTTATTATAATCAAAATTATTTAAAATGGAAAAGGTATATTAGTGTAATGATTTTTCAGGTTTTTAGTTCTTTCCAAAGAATGTAAGCAGACAAAATAGTAAAAAATTTTTTAATTGAAAAAAGAACACATATGGGAAATATGTAAGTATATAATGATTTTTATTTTGGGGGTTTTGAAAACAATTTTTTAAATTAATATCATAGAAATACTAAATTTTTAGAAGAAAGTTGTTTTTTATTATTTTCTTAAAACACCCAAAAATATATATATATAAAAAATATAATATTTACAAAATTACGAACTTTTAAAAACAAGAATTTCGTTGCCTAAAACTATAAAAATTATAATACAAATACAAAAAGAATACAATGAAAATTTAAAAAAAAATGGAAAAGAGCTTCCCAAAACAAAAACTATTTAAACATCTATATATTGATATTATTTTTCATGATATTCCAAAACAATTTACAAAAAATCCTAATACACAATTTGAAACCGAAGTGGCCCCTTTCACCTTGACGCACACAACACAACGTCGTTGAACTTTTTTAAAATTTAGGGCCCTGATGATTTTCAAGTCTATTCTAAAATTTGTCCAGGGTAAAACGAATTATTTTCACGTAGGGTTTGATTACGGGGAAAATTTTTGGTAATCTTTTCCGTTTTGATTTTTAACAATATAAATGCATTTAAATGTCAAATCATAAAAAAAAAAAGTTTTTTTTATTTTGGTTTTTTTCACCAAAAAGTATAGTGTTTGCCTACGATCACCGATCTACGCATATTTGAATTGACTTTATTGGGGGGTTTTCCCCAACTATCGTTGCACAAAGTTGTTTTACCATTTCGATCTGCATGTTTCTTAGAGAAAACTTCCCTTTTTTTCCTTTCAACACTGGTGTCATGCCCTTTCCCAAATTTTTTGACAAATCACCTTTTTTTATTTTTTTTAAAAGTAATTTTGGGTAGTTCTTCCCATTGGAACCTGGTGCCACAGAATTCATTTTTTATTCTTTTTTTAATTGTGGAAAATTCTGGGGGTGAAAAAAAAATTTTTCATGAACAATTTGTGCCCCCTTTTTTTTTTAATTTAAAAATTTAAAAATTTCATGGGTTTGGGTTTTTCTTTAATTCACTTTCAGGCCCTCATCTTAAAATACTTTCATATTGAAAATATAATTTTTTTTTCCACAATTTTTTTACTTTGTACCAAATCCTTTTTCCTTTTTTTGGAATATATTGTTTAAATACTTCCTTTTTAAAAAAGACAATTACTTCATCGATTAATCCCTTTAGTTGATCATATATTTCTTGGAAAGAATTATTTAAAAGTTAAAAACTTAGTTTCCAAAATCTATCGTAATCCGAAGCTGTTTTTTCCGGGGCATTTCATTTTTTTCGGTGGTACCGAAGTAGAAAAAAATCTGTCCCTCGGCATAATTTTTTTAAAAAGGGGGTTTGCATTGGGTCCCGAAATACCTTTATATTGTCCTTATCCCCGACACATCAAAAAATATTAAGGAAAAAAATTTACAACCTTTTTCCGGGGGTTTATTTCCCTCCAGGATTTGTTTTGCAAACATGATGGGTTATAGATTGTAAAACTTTAGTTTATATATATTTTTTTCTTCAGTAATTTTTTTTACTTGAGTTTTTTTAAAATGAATTAAAAAATCACTTTTGTGACAATGGTCACGACTCCTTTTTATCACATTATTTCCTGTAAAAGGTAAAATTTCGTTTATGGGATATTGTGGGGGCGTCCCCGACTATTTTCTTTTTTCGGGGGAAATCCCTTTTTAGCTTCTGGGTTCAAATTTTAAAATTGATTAAATCACTTCCTATTTTCTAAATTCAAAACAGAATCAAATCAAAAAATTTCCCTTTTTTAAATCCCTAAACTTTTTGAATCCATCAGTGTAAGCCCTTTTTGTTTTGGCATTTTTTTTTTAAAAAATCAAATTAATTTAAAATGAAAATTAAAAACAATGTAAAAGTCGCTTGGAAAAATAACTATGCATTTCCCCTTGTGAGAATTTAAGCAAAAGGGAAAAAGAGGGGTTTTCAGATAAGGGTGAAAGAGGAACTGTCCCCCCCCCTTTTTAAAAAAAGGGGGCAAACGATGTTCCAAAGCATAGGCCTCACGCTGTTTGAAAGCTGTTGGGGAAAAAATTGCGTGGGTACATCGGCCAGAGCCGTCTTTAAGGGTTTTTGTTCCGTTTAAAATGGCCAGCCGTCCCGGTTAATAATTTTTTTTAAAAAACTTTTTTTTTCGATTTAAAATGCCGGCCCCCCCTTTAGGGTATCACGCCCACCTAGGGGCGCGCCCCCCCCTTTGGAAAAATTGGTTAAGGGGGGATCTCTGCCCGGGCCAAACAAGTCGGACTTTGCAATTAAAAGCCCCCTTGGGGTATCATTTACAAAATCCTGCCATGCCGATCAAAAAATCCCACTTTACTTTGGAAAGAAAATTTTTATGAATTAGTGGAAATTTTAAAAAACAGTTTATTCAAACCAAAAATTAAAAAAGAAATCTAATTTTTGTAACCAAAATTTTTTTTTATATACTTTTCTATAACCTCACAAAATTTGAAAGCTCTAAACTTAAAAAATGCAGAATTATGATAGATAGCTTTTACGTCCGTTTTTATTCACATCCCTATGGCAAATCAAAACTTTAAACTTATCTCAGAAAGATAAAATATCTAGTTTGTCTTCATTTAAAGTAATAAGGCTTTTTTTACTGTGCCTAATGCTTTGATTTTTTTTTTACCCATTGTCAATTGTACACGTGAAAACATGTTTATGCATTTTTGAATCAAAGCAATACTTTGTTTTTTGAAAATAATTTAATCCTGCGTTTGTGCATTTTTTAATGAATTTTTAATAAGTATTCATAAAAAGAAGTATTGTAGGAATACCAATCACGTTAATGCAAAATCTATATCAACTTTTACTATACATAGTTTGACGTACTTGTAAATGAAATTTTATGCATGTAAGTCAAATTTTGTAGGAGGAGTAGCATTTTAAAATCACTTCACAAGTTGGCTAGCCTTTTATGAAAACTTGAACACAAAATCTGTTTTACATAGTATACACACAAAGAAGGCAATCAAAAAAGTTTTAAAAATCCTTAAATTAAAAATATTTGCGAGAAAATCGTACCATGTCCCCTGAAAGAAAATGAGAAGAAACTGTGGATCTAAAAATACAACAAAAGCTATTGAAATAATGTTGCGGACTATCATAATGTGTTAGCTTTTATAATGATATTATTTCATTGTTAACAATTAGATTGTTCGTAACAAAATATTATGATTTCAATTTTTATCATTTCTTAAACGTAATTCATTTAAAAGCAAAATATAGAAATTGTATGTGTTGTTTTGAAAGCGGAATGTTTTTTTTTAAATGTTTATGTTAGAATTAACACATACAAAAAAGTTATCAGTTGCATTCGGTTCTATTTGTCCATCCCTAAACATACAGTCTGTGATCTGAGTTTGAATTTATAAAATTCTGCTCACCTTCTTTGCTTTCTAAGCGCAAAAGATACCCTCTGTCTCCCTGAAGACTGGGCCCAGCTGGCTCTCATTTGTATTACAGAAAGCAAAGTAGAAAATTCCCTAGTGAACACTTGGATAAAGAATGTTGCTTGATTCTATAGCTTTTTTCACTTCAAGAAGAATATACTGTTCCATTTTCTCTTAATCATTCGGGTATAAGTATTAAAAAATAGCGTTTTTTTAAAAAATTTAATAATTTTTTACCGAAGTATATTTATAAAGCCAAAGGCCTGTGTGTGACAATCACATATTTTAAGAGAAAGATTAGAAAAGAAACAAAGTAGCTAATTCTGTAAGAATGAACGTAGTTTCTTTTGAAAAGAAAACAACTTATATTCATTTATATTATAAAAATATACATTAAAAATATATTTTTCACATTATTGCTGAAAAGTATGCAATATTAAAAATTATTAAGAAAACAATCAGGAATAAAAGAACTTTTTTTAATAAATAATTGAAAAATGTCTTCTTTAATTATTATTATTATTATTATTATTTTAGTTCAGCAAAATTGAAAAGTTATATCTGAAAGAAATGTTTACTTTTTTTAGAATATAGAAGAAATTTAATTTAATAAACAAAAATTCGAAATATATAAAATGTTTTAACACAGACAACATACATTTTACTAGATTTAAATACTTTTTACATAATTTCTGTAATATTTGAATGGATGATAGTCAATGTATGCCAATTGTAGATAATTACAATTTTTATGCATTTACTTGTGAAACTGATTCAATTTATATTCATTTTATTCCCAAATATTTATAAAGATCTATACTTATTATTAAAAATACTATTACTCTTGTTTTTGCTTTTTTTCTCTTTTTAACGTTGTATTAGATCTTTTAATAATTAGTATAGAAAATTATAAGAGATTTTAGTGAAGAGTTTTCATTGTTATGACTGTTTTTAAGAAACAGAAGTATTTGTTTTTCTGTTGTTTAAAAGTATATTTTAATCGTTCACTTCATATTTATGCGGGGAAAAAGCCCTATATGTGCATCATCTAAATTTTCGGTTTTGTGAAATACAATTGAAATTTAGAGTAGTGCTATAATTACAGAAAAATGAAAAAAAAAAGTGTTAAAAAATATTTACTGTATAATAATTGCCACTATTTTTTATTCATCTGTTAGTTTGAAAGCATTGTTTCAATGTATCCTACTATACAAATTTAGTGAAAGGAAATTATTTTATTTATTTACAAATATAAAATTGAAATATTCTAAAACACTTACCCCATTTTAAAGATCAATTCGTAAATGGATCTTAAACTCTGAATTATACTTTAAAATACTTAGTATTTAGAAGAGCATAAATAATTTCTAAGTTAGAGAGGAAGTAAATTCACAAAACCATTTCATTACCTAATAGGACATATTCCGACATTAAGTTTAAATGTTAGCCTATTTTTAAAAAAGTCGTCTAATAAAAATAAAACAATATTCATCAAATGAATAAATTAATAGGAACGGAAATAAATGCTATACAACAGTTATAGTTACATCAAATGAAAATTTGATAGTTTTAATAAAATATAATTTTATAGTTTAATGCATACGTGTTCCAAGTTTGTATTTTCTTAACGTTTAATAAAAAAAAAATTAAACAATATATATATATATATATATACTGTTTAAATTTTTTTCGGTTTTGCTTGTTGAATGTTCTTCTCTCATTAGTAGAGAATTTAGACTATATATATATATATATATATACATTTATGAATATATATATATATACATTTATGAATATATATATGAATTTTTAGATAACCAGACATTGAAGGATATGTGAGAAATTAAAATTATAAAGGGTTTAAAATATAAAATTGATGCTACAGGATTATAAACGTTGCTGAATTAGGAAAGCTTATATTTAAAATAATTTATATAAAAGTGGGGTTGAAGTTGTGTCCAGACAGCCTTCCCCTTATATGTGAATAATACTGAACAAACACTTATTGAAAATAATGGATAGAATATCTAAATCCCTTACAATATAAAGGCAACTTTCCTAAAAATTGCAGTCATTATTGCAGAGTCCGTGTTAAATCTGAGTACAATAAATAAGTTATTGCCAGATTCTGGACTCAAATGCAAATTCAAAGAATGGTAATGGCTGAATTGTAGTACTTTGCAAAAGTATGAATAGAATAGAAATAAAAAAAATTCATAAAGAGTTTGCGTACTACCATTACTTAAATATACTTGCATACTACCATTATATATGAATTATAAAATAATAATAAGTAATTTTATCTATTAGAATATGGAGGTAACTATATCTGTGGAAAATGGTAAATTTATAATAATAAACTATTATTATTCCAAGGAACTTTAATCCTTACTATTAAGAATTTCTTTATTCAACTAACTTTGCATAAAATTTATTGGATATTTTTGAATTAAACAATATTTAGTAAAATGTTAATATCTTTTTTTTCCTGATTTTTTTGAAATTAACAATATTTCTGAATATAAAAACATGTACATTACTCTCCCAATGAGAAACCTTTACAATACTGAATTTTAGTTTTTGTATTTTATCATAAATATTAGTAACTATAACATTGTCTTTTAATTTGATATGATATACATACATACACACACAACACACACACACACACAACACACACAACACACACACACACATTATACACATACACACACACACACACACATACATACACACACATAATATATATATATATATATATATATAGTAAATTTTGCTTGCAAGGCAAATTTTGCACCTTTTATAACATGTTACTTGTTTTATTAGTATATTTAAAACGCTTTTCTTTAGACTTGAAAAGTATAAAAATATTCCACAGTAGTTATTTATTCTTCTTCGTAGCTTCAAATTCAACCATAAATATCAGTTTTTAATTTTATTTTATTATTTATCTAAAGTTAAGCTTTTATTCTAAGTTTGTTTCATGTTATCAATTCTGTCAAAAAATATCTCTGAAAAAAATTAATTAAATGTTAGTTGGCAAGTAAATTTCTAAGGAAAAAAACTATAATAATATAATTTTATTAATAATAATACTATATATATTTAAATTTTAAAGACTTTTAAATTGAAATCTGATAATACTTTCATAAAACATCTCTCAAAAATATTAAATTCTTAAGAATTTCCAGAATTATAAAAAAGTTTCTTTCTATTTAATAGGATTTTATTTTCATACTGTTTTTTACATGAGGCTCATAATTAAAAGTCTTTCATTTGATGGCTATGAACAGTACCTGAATAATAGTTTTCCAATCTGTGTAAAATGTTAAATGATGCAGTAATTGGTTACCTTTTGATAAATTAGTGAGATTTTTATTGGTCCATTCCTACAATCGGAAATCTCATATTTATTAGATTTGCCCATATGTACGTGACATATGTCAGGAGTCTGTACATTAATCATCAAAATGAAATCACATGGATAGTATTAATCAATACTTATTTATTGTTACTTATTGCATGTATATGTCTTTATAATAGTATGATACGTCCTTCAAAGGATAAATGTTATGTTATGCTTGACTGTGATTGCGGAATGAAATGATCTATGCTTGTATTTACAAAAGAAAAAGAAAGAAAGAAAAGAAAAGAAAAGAGATTTATTTAGTAACGAAATATTGCTTTTTCATTATAAAAAACTATTTTAATGATAGATTTTCAAAGATTTGTTGAATGCATTCTACTATTTATACAAATAAAAGAACCAAGTATTATGAAATGGCATATAGAATGTTATATGCGATGTGAAAATTAATCGTATTTACGAATGGACATTGAAATAATATAAGGATGCATTATAAATCACTTACTACAATGACTTAAATATTAACATTTATCTATTACCTGAAAAATGTATCTACAATTTAAAATTATGTTTGTGTTACAGTATGTATTATTTACTTCTACATGATCCATGACCTTCAGCTAATTCTAATTTAAATTTAAATTTGGTAAAACAATTAGGGGAAAAAGTATTAAAAGTATTTAAAAATATGGGGAAAATACAAAAACTGTTTTAAAAAAAATAGCAAATAATAGTTTTCAAATGGAAATATACAAAAACTTTGCAACTAAGGGAGTTAAGCATTTTAAACATTCAAGTAAATATTTTATACTAAATATATTTTATTATTTTTCAAGGATAACTAAAGATACAGTAAAGTACCAAACTACATTAAAAATAGTAAGCATGCAACAAATGATTTATTTCTAAGAAAACATTCAACTAAATTCATGTTTCGTATTTCTATGCTCAAGATGAACATACATTTTCTACAATTTCAATTATGTTAAGTTTTCTGGAAAAAAATACTTATCATTCATTGTTTCAAATGTGTGAGGGAACATACAAAATGTTACATTACTTATAAGATAAATTAAGATGAAACTGAATTGAGTAAAATTTTGGTACAACATTTGTTATTTATTGCCAAAGAAATAATACAAATCATGCACTTCCAGATGCATTTTGTGATATCAATTTCATGTTCATGCAACTCTAGAGCAAAACCAATTCCTCTTTGATTCAATTTCAATTACTTTGGACAATCCTTTAACACAAAATGTATACTCATAGCGTGCTTTTCGATTGACAGTCCAGAGACTAACCTGTAATTTACAACATTAGCGTGACGTGTCCTAAATGTCAGACATGTTTCGGCATAGGCCGCACGTATGTACATATCAAATAATATTATGCAATATATAGGATCGCAGGCTTTGTATGGTGAATAATATTCCATATAAACTGACATAAATCATATCTTTAGATTTAAAAAGTTATCATTTAGTTGTAGGATAATTTTTAAATAGAGAATATAAAAATTACAATATTCTGAGTTAATATAGTTACTTTAAGAATATTTTTCATCTGTAAGATAATCTGACTACAAATACATAACTTTCAATATTCGAAATTTTAAACAAATGATAATTTTTTATCCATTGATTGTTAGGGTAAAAACAGTATAATTTTTCACGGCATTTCGATATTTTAATATTCAATAGAAATTATAAAAAATTAGATCAATCACCGAGTGATGACTCGTTTTTTTGAATCTATTAGATTCATTAAGGTATCAGACAACGTACGGAGCCGTGAATATAAAAAAGCACATAAATGGATTATTTTCATGATATTTAGTGTCACTTAGATTAGAATACATGTATAAAATTGTTTTAAGGACATTATGACAAAAAAAATTATTTAAATACAATATTTTGGCAAAAAATAAACTTAGAATAACCTTTTTTCGAAAAGATCTCTTTTTGTAAAAAAATGCTTCTATTGTATTAATATTTTGCCTGTATATAGCTTAGAACTCTGTACAGACGCTCAACTATATGAATTTTGAAAAATTCACGTTATTTTCAGAGTTACAACCATTTGAAATAATTATCGGCGTATTTTTTTAAAATGTCTCCCCTCTGTTGTCGTAAAACATGGATAAACCCACTTCTTAGTTATATATTTCAAAAATCATAGTTGATCTTCTGTACTGAGGTCTGAGCTATGTACACGCAAAATATTATTATAATAGAAGCATTTTTCACAAAAATAGAATTTTTGAAATGGGTCATTCTATGTTCCTTTTTTGTCAAAATATTGTACTTAAATATTTTTTTTTATTTTAATACTATTCTTAAAGCAATTTTATATACATTATATAATCTAAATGACACTAAATATCATAAATATTATCCATTTATATGCTTTTGCAAAATCACGGTTCCGAACGTAGTCGGATACCTTAAGCTCAAATATATTTTAATTAAAAAAAGAAAAAAAAAAAAGTCATATTTTTATTAACATATATATGACATGATTTTGGAGTCAGAAAAAGGCTTGGTTTTAAAAAAGGTCTTTATTCTAGAATGAGTACATATCTTCTGACTCACGAGGCAGAGAGAAAAAAAGAACGCCACCTAATATCTTAAGTGGGTTAACACTTAAAACACCGATCGCGGCGTTCATGAGTGCTCTTGAAAGTTAATGCTGACATATAGGTCTATTAAATATAATTATCTGGAATTAGACATGTTTATTGGCTAGGCCATATGTTCGGAAGAAATAAATGGGTGATTAGTTTGATACTTGAAGAGGTGAGGAGAAAATAGAAGTGAAGTGCTAGATAGGAAATTTTAATTTTAACTAATTAAATTATCCTACATATATTAAAATATATATATATATATATATATATTATATTATATTATATATAAATATATGTGTGTGTGTGAATGGTTGGGTGTGAAATTAAAATAAATATATGAGTTTGTCTTTAAAGAAGTTAAAATATTTAACATAGAACCACAGAAATTAACTTATATATATTTAAAAAATGAAATGAAAATAGTGAATAGCTATTTTTGTTGTACATCATTTTCAAACAAAGCATTTAAATGAATGTAACTTTTAAAGAAATGAAATATTAAATGTAACTTAACAAGTGCATACCTTCATTTTATAAATTTCCTTGCTAAGAATCTTACTCAATTCAGTAGCAAAATATTTTTTTAATAATATTTCATATTTTAATCTAAGATTTCTTAAAAACTGCATCAACGCAAAATCTTCCTCTGAAATATTTAGTTTTTATCTTATTTTATTTAATGGAAAACCATTCAATAAATCTGTAACAATACATTAAATAATAATGGAATA